>NJRL01000475.1:49903-79803 GCA_003063815.1 Aphaenogaster rudis
CATAACTCCCCGTTATCATGATAATAAATGTATTTTCATAGTTCCTCAATAATTTGAATGATCGTGATTACATCTAGTCCCAATTCACTTTAATACTTCCGATAATTCAATATTGTTTCCCAACGATGTTCTATTTTTCAAGACATTTATATGAATGGATAGGAATGCGTCAATACAGGGTAAGTCTTTAGAAATTGCCATACAAAATAATTTTATTATTACAAGGAGATAATGTACAAGAAAACGTTAAATTATTTACAAATATATATAGAAACAAATTTTTATTATATTTATTTTATTTATTATCATTATTATACCTTGTTTATTTTGTCAAATGACTTCGTTCGAATTTAAGAAGTTGATTAATATGTCAATGAGCTGTGCAATGCCAATCATTGAAAGCGCTCGGTTCGCTACGATGTATGACGATAATTCTCGTTGAAGGGTTCAAAAAGGTCTAAATTTGTGAAAGAAAATATGTATGAATACAGAACATTATGACACTTATTAGATAATATAAATATATAGATATTTGCAAAATTGTTTGTTAAATTTCATTTTTTTCATCATAGCGTGAACTACAGATTGTTTCAATTAAAAAATTATTCGGCTTTGAAATCTAGCATGAGTTCAAATTATGACATGCAAGTACGAAGATAAGTTTCTGATGTTTCTACTTTGATTAATAGCGTTAGCACGCAATTTGACCGCTTGATAAAATTATTACCAAAGTACTTGGAATATTAAAAGTAATTATTACCTCTTACACATTTTATAAGAAATTTGTAAGAAATTCCTAATGAACATAGTTCATGTTATAACATTTATTCCTTCATTTATAATATAATTGTTTTAGATAGATCAATTTCTATTGTTCACTACTTTTGCGGCAGTTATGAGATTATCCTTCATCGATTCTTGTGATTCAATTAATGATTGACTTTGTAAATTTCGGATCCTGATAAAATGTCTTTGAAATACAAATGCGTAGTTTTGTTGAGGTACACGCGATCAACATTCAATACAACTCTTCGTTTCGTATAATTTCTTATCTATTATATAAGTGGACATTATATCATAATTGCAAAAATAAAAGTAATCATATAAATACGTCAAACAATTTCTCTCAAAAGATATTACTAACCCAAGTACTCTTTGTTGCATGGATCATAACCGAGTAATAATTTTGAATTTCTTATTGAGACCTTGGGACATCAATAATATATAGGCACCTGTGTATTTTAAATGGAACTGTTTCAAACGTCCATCTAAATTTTCTCCATTTATATTTGCCGCTATTATTGCCCATATCTAAAATGTTCAACTTTATATCCAACATCTTCATATTTAAAACCAATACACTATTGTATGCAGTTCCAATATTTATATTTCAAATAAAAAAGTAAAAAGAAACGGAGCCTAGAAAATGTCATTAAAATAAATAAATTCTACATAATGAGAGTTCGATTTGTTGAACATATCCAATTATTTATGCAATATTCACAGCTACTGTTTGGCTAGTTGATACACTAATAAACAGACGATGTTGCCAAATAAGAGAAAACGGTTAGAATTTAGAAGCAGTATTGAGTCCTTGTGGTCAGTTTAGATACACAGATCCACATTGTCGAAAGGTATCTGAAAAGACTAATGTGAAAATTTTAAAATGAATCCACACTCCTTTGCGAAACCAGGTATTTTAATTATTTAAATAACTATTAAAAATAATATGAAACATTTAAAATTATACATGTATCTACAAAAAATTATTCATTTATCTTTCAAATAAATAGAATAAAAGCAGTTTGCAGAATTCATTATTATGCTCAAAAGACGAAACTGTCGCATTTACCTTTCTTCTTTGTAATTTACAATTTTTATAATTAGATTATTCTTTCACAACTTTAATTGGCAACATCCAGTGTGTTACCAGTTTTGTTTTAAATATATTTTATGACACTTAACTGCCAAATAAATTATTTGTATTTTAACGCAATACTACATGTAATAATGCTTTTAATAACAATGCATCCCACACAGCACACTTTATCCTGAGGATATCCCAGAGTGATCTACATGTCCAATTGGACATAACGCGATCCCATGGAGATCCTACGGTTATTAAGATATCCCTCGGATATCTAGTGAATATCACAATATCGTGTGTGGGATTATTTTTGACATGTACTTCCGTACATTGTAATATTATTACTTGTTACTTATTTATATTTTATTATTTATAAATTTTAATTATTAGAATTGGCACGTGTAACTCATATCTATTTAGAATTGTATGTGGATTTTCGACGAAAAGTTCTTAAAGGAAAAGTAATATTAGTTATATCAAAAAAACCTTCCATTACCGAAATAGTGAGTAGAAATTTTTTTTATATTGAGCATAATTTTGATTGCTATTAATATATAATAAGGAACAATTAGGTTTTAGATAACTATAATCTTGTTATAATAAATGTCAAAAATCTTGATACTAAGTTATATTTAACATATAACATTAGAAATCATCATATTTTTGGAAGTTCATTTATTATACAATTACCAGAAGGGGCCACTGTGTAAATATAATACTTTTTAGAAAAATATTTATATTTAAAATTTTTGATGCAAATTGTATATATAATACAATATTTTACGATATTTTCAGATGTTCAATTGAAATTGAATATGAAACAAGACCAAATTCACCTGCATTGCATTGGCTAACATCTGAGCAAACTGCCAATGGTACACATCCGTTTCTATTGTCGAACAACAAGGTAAATTAGCTTAACCAACAGAAAATATTTTTTGCATCAACGTATAATGTGAATAAATTTATATTTTTTAGCTTACGTATGCAAGAGCCGTGTTTCCATGCCAAGATACACCATCCGTTAAATTTAAGTTCCTTGCGACGGTAAGAATTTAAATATAGACTGCATCTGTATGCATTCTGCATTTACTCATTAACTTAAACACAGTCGCATACTATTATTATTAATATTATTGATAAAAGTAATAAAAAATTTGCGAGAAAATTTTAATATTGTTGTGAAAAAAATATAAACGTATATTTGTTAATATACAAGTCTATATTTTCTTATAAATCGCCTTGATTAAACTAAAATTAAGTGTCTCGATTTAATATTTATCGATATATATGTACAGATATTATATTGTACAGATTTCAGCACCAAAAGGTTTACAAGTTCTAATGCCTGGAGTTATAATAGATGTAAAGGAAACTCCGACACGAAGCGTATATAAATTCCGTCAAATTATACCAATAGCATCTTATGGTTTGGTTATTGTTGTGGGTTCACTACAGAAAGTATCCCTTGGAGATCCAAGAATCCATGTGTGGGTCGAAAAGAAATTTATTGACAAAAGTATGACGACGTTTGCAAAAATTGATAAAATACTTAATATTGCTGAGAATCTGTGTGGATCTTATTTATGGCGTAAAATATCAACTAAATTATTTGTTTAAATTACTACGAATCCTAAATTTTCTGTTGTATTATTTTTCAATTATATAAACCTGTCTTACTTTCTTTTTTATTTACTATATATATTTTTTCTTATTATAAATAGAATAATTGCTCTAGGTATACACAATATCTGTGTGCTTCCACCAAGTGTCTCACATTTCGAAATAGAATGTCCATGTGTGACATTCGTGTCGCCGTCTGTACTTGGCGGAGATCTTCTTTGGGACAGTTTGATCGCATGGAATATTTCTCAGAGTTGGGCAGGAGGTTTAGTTACATGTGTAGATTTTCAACATTTGTGGTTGAATAAAAGTTTCAGTATATTCATTTCTAGGAGAATTATAAATAAATTGTTGGACAATGTAATAGGTAATGATAAAGAATTGAAGGATGTTCTAGAAAGAAAAGGGTTTATTGAACTGAGAAAGATGGTAAAGTATTAACTTGGATTAGATAAAAGAAAATAATCTAACAAATAATGTCAGAGATGTTGCTAGATAACAATATTTTATATACACAATAAACGCACACACGTACTCCTGCATTCCTACTGCATTATTTGCTGTACTACAGATTCAAAATTACAAAAATACTGGTTTGCTAAAAAGCTTATTACCTAATTCGACGTATTTGTTGCCTTATAACGCCCTTCGATATGGGCCTTACGAAGTGGGATATATACTCTTAAATCACCTAGAGCATATATTAGGAGGACCAGCAGTATTCGAACCATTTCTTAAATCTTATTTCACAAGATTCAAATTTGAAAGTATAATGACTGATAATTGGAAATCTTACTTGTACGAGTATTTCTCTCACAAAACGGAGGTAACATACTTTATGCGCAAATAAATTACAGTTTTATCAATGTTAATAGTTTTAGCATTACAAATAATAATTTCTATATTGTTTTCAGGTGTTAGATTCTGTTCCATGGAACATGTATTTCTGTGATACAGTTTTACCACCAGGTCGTTCAGTATCTACGTCGGAAACAATGTATTTGAACTTAGCGGAAAAATGGATCAATTGTGACGATGGTACCAACGATTTTACCTCCGCAGATATACTGCCATTTTGTGATATATCGAAGATGTGTTTTTTAAACTGCCTACATGCTTCGCGTACGACTCTATCGATAGAAAAAATACGTAATATGTCAAGTATATATCAGTTTGACGATGAGAATGCTGAAATACGGTAAATACGCGTATCTATGTTCAGATTAATTTATTTTTGCGTGAAATTCCATGCACGTATCTCGCAGATTCGTTTGGTTGCGCTTGTGCATTAAAAGTCGATGGAAACGGAAGGTTGGAACCGCTTTGAATTTTGCTATTCAATTTTGTTCGCCAAAGTTTGCATGTCCTATTTTTCAAGATTTGTACGAATGGCCAGAAATGCGTTTAATAACGATCTTAACGTACAAGCGCAATAAGCAAAAAATGTTGTATGAAACCCAGGAAAGATTAAAATTAATTTTGTGCTTGGATTGACACGTGTATCTCGTTAACCAGTAACTTAACTTTTCTTTTTACAAGGTAAATCATTAGTAAAACGTTTAAAAGAATTTAACTCTTTATAGAGCAATTATGGTAGGTACAAATTTTTATAACATGCATTTTTGCAAGATAACTTCGTTGGATTTTAAAAAGTTGTTTATTTTGTCAGTGACTTGCAGTGCCAACGATGGCAGTGTCAAAGGTAGCTCGATTCATCGAGGTGCATAACTAACAGTTCCTGTTGAATCGTCAAAAGTAAATTTATAAAAAAAAGAAAATGAATTACACAGAAATATTATAAAGTTTATTGTATTAATATATACATTATATATAATATTATTAATATATTGATATAATGTTATTATAATAAACAAATATTTCCGCATAATCTTCGTTGTATTTCATTTTCTTTTTGGAGCGAACTACAGACTATTCAACTGAAACGTCAACAATCTTATATAGCAATCGTATAGAAATCGAATCATAGACATTTGAGTATGTATATATAACTAAATCTCCGTTATCATGAGAATAAATGTATTTTCATAGTTCCTCAATAATTTTGAATGATCGTGATTACATCCAGTCCCCCAATTCACCTTAATACTTCCGATAATTTTAATAAAGTCACGAGAATCTTATGCAAATAGAAATATTTTAACGTATCTCATTTTCTTTAATTATGTAGATATCAAATTTGCAATACAAGTGCACAGTTTTGCAGACATTAAACATTGAATACAATTCCTTATCTTTCAGCATATTTTTACTATAGAATCTGCAAATGAAAAGAGCGATGTAGCGCGGCGGTGATACGCGTCTTGCGCTAAGATTCGCGTTTATACTCTTTTTTTATACGGATATTTTGTCAATAAGAATAACAATCTGAACATTTACTTTTATCATTACTTTATACATTCCAAATTTATTTATTTGCATAATTTCCACATTTTCTAATATTGCCGCAACGCAATGGCTCTGTCTCTGATTGGGCTGCGTTCCAAAACTCTACTCTTCTTCTTCTTCTATCTTACTTATGGCTCCCGGCGCCCGGGAGTTCTTCTTCTTTTATCTTATGGCTTCCGGTACCCAGCAGGGACCGATGCAGCCGTGAAGTCAAAACGATATATATTAAGTCTCAAAATATGTAATGTATAACAAACGAACACAACAGACTAACTATTGCGTCAGACTTTCAAAAATACGTTAGACGGACACAACCATCTGGTATTACACTACAGGGGGTCGATTGTGTATCAAATAACTTGAGTGAAAATTACAAAAGTGAGCAAGTTCACTAGATGTTGACCAATGGGTGCATCCAGACGCACAACCGCTCACTGAGCGCTCAGTGAGCGGTTGTGCATCTGGATGCACCCACTGAATCGCCTAGCTAGACTCGTAACACCGGGGTACCTATTCTTGAAATCGTTCGTTTATAAACGAATTCGTTTATAAACGAACGATTTCAAGAATAGGTACCCGGTCGCGCTTCTCTTATAATATAGGACTCTACACCCAATGGGTGCATCCAGATGCACAATCGCTCACTGAGCGCTCAGTGAGCGGTTGTGTATCTGGGTACGTATTATGAATTTATTCGGAAACGATTCCGTTCGGAATAATAGTCACTTGTTCTATGCTTGTCTTTGTCGTTTCCTTGTAATTTTCCTATCTTTGTCCTGTGTTTTTCGGAATTATTCCGAACGGAATCATTTCCGAATAGATTCATAATATGTGCCCTGGATGCACCCAAGGGCTGCGTTCAGCAGAAAAAGCAACTTTGCAACTGTTGTAAGATTCTTTAATGGCCATTTCTACCAATGCAGATTAACTTTAATCTTAGTTTAACTTACTCTTTATCTTTTTCTAATTCTTAGAACTAGAAAAAGATGAAGAGTGAATTAAACTGAGATTAAAGTTAATCTGCATTGGTAGAAATGGCCATAATATGATTGGTTCTTGCCCTTAGTAGGGCGACTGCACACAGGACGCGTTGACGCGTTACGCGCGGCGCGGTAGCCAATAAACTTTTGGTTCTAACGGAAAAGCAACATGTTGATTGGCTACCGCGTCGTTTCTTGCCGCGCGTAACGCGTCAACGCGTCCTGTGTGCAGTCGCCCTTTCGCAGGCGAGTTTCATGAAAACGTTTCAAGAATAGGGCCCCAGAAGTGTAGCGAAAACGAACAGACCTCATGCAGAAGGTTTACGCGGGAACGATAATTCTTGTGTTGTGTCATAAGTTTCTATGGGATGTAAGATCGATCATGGTTGACGCAAATATAAAGTTACAGGTTGATGGCTTTAGATATGTCAGATATGTGTAAAAGATATATGTAAACTTCGAGAATACATAACGCGCAAACATGAAGAAACGTCAGTTGTCGCAGAGGAAGGTAAAGGAAACGTGTATTATTTACTTACGACTGCATGTTGATGTTCCCCACACAGTACACGATATTGCGATATCCACTAGATATCCGAGGGATATCTCAATAATTATGTTTAATTGGACATGTGGATCACTCTGGGATATTCTCAGGATAAAGTGTGCTGTGTGGGTCATTATTATCTTTTTATCCCCCCATTTTCTACTCCTATTCTTTTCCTTATATTATAAAATAATATAAGATGAATTTTAATATGATTCTCCTAATTCTAAACTTTAGAATAAATTTAGAATGTTTAGCATAGTTTTAATAGAGAATAACGATACATTAGCAATTTGTATTTATGTGAAAAATAAGTCAAAAAATTAAATTGGGTGATAAACTGCTCCTGAATCTTCTCTGTTTGCTTGCAGATTTTTACCTCTAATGCCGATAAATCTCAGACAAAAATATCATCGTTCTTTACAAAAATTCCAAAAATGATAGACGGCGATAGGGTTGTATCAGATATAAACTCTTTATCTCAAGCCTCAATTGAAAGAAAACGAAAGGAAAGAGATAATGCGTTTGAAGAAGAGTCCTACACGAGCGTTAAGAAGAAATGTAATGTGAGTAAAGAGCCGTTGAAAGAACATTGTGTTGCAAAGACTGGAAAGATTGAATCGCATAAGGATTCAGTATTATTATCTGTATTGAAAGATGTAGACGATTTGCATAGTAATTTTAAGGAAAATAAAGTGACTTGCGAGAATGCAATGTTCCAGAAAGTTACTACAAAAGAAGGAGATGCTACATTAACGATGAAAAGTGAACAGAATGTAAATGTTTTACAAAATTCTGCTAATGTTAGAAATATTAATATTTCAGATATTCATGATAATAGTCATGTTCTTAAAGAAACGCAAGACTCAAATACTGTTGCTGTAAAGTCGTCTGCTATAGAAATGCCTAGGCATGATAAAATTAAGTTACATAGTTCTAAGAAAGTGAAATCTTCCGAAGACTTCTCTGTGATGATGGATGGAGATGAGTTCGATAGTTTCTTTGATCAGGAGTGGCATGCGCAGATTAATTTCACCACCTTGCAGAGGTGCAAGATAATTAACGTGAAACAAGAATCGAAAGTTACCGTTTTAACGGTGCAACACTTGGAATCTGAAAGTATCGACACTGTTACATGTTCAGGATTTTGGAAAGATGCACAAGTGAAGACTGACGATATTGTCACGATACAGGCTAAGAAGGATTCGCAGCAATGGGTTGTAGATAACAATAACGGTTTCCTCGTCACGCAGCCTGATTTGCTAATATCAGGCACGACAATAACGAGTGGTTTATTTTGCAACAGGCGAGCGGTATTGGCCGAGAAGTTCAGGAAGATAGAGTCGCTGCCAGATTTGAATGCTGATTATTCCGTGATGACTGTGGGATCTTTGGTTCATCAGTGGCTGCAAAAAGCATTACGGGAGAATATCTACACGCTGTCCGATGTGATCAAGCTGTTGGACGATATATTACATTCGAAAGGCACATTAGACTATCTCTACGCGTCAGAATTGTCGCTCGTGGATTGTCGGAAACGCATGATGGAGTACGCTCCGAGAATTTTCGAGTTCATTCAGCATTACATCAAAGGTAACAAGCAGCAGCATATAAGCAATCTGAAAGACAACTTTCAAGGGAGTATTAATAGCGTAAAGGACATCGAGGAAAACGTTTACATACCGAAGCTAGGAATAAAAGGAAGAATAGACGTGACGGCGGAGGTGAATATCAATTCAAAGAGGAAGATTATGCCTTTGGAAGTCAAAACTGGAAGGGCCTCTTATTCGTTCGAACACAAGGGCCAAGTTATTCTCTATCTCATGATGATGGACTTTAGAGATCGGGATATCGATACTGGACTTCTGTTATATTTAAAGGAAAACGCGATGCAGGAAATTAAAAGTGGACATCACGAGAAAAGAGATTTGATATTGCTGCGGAATACCTTGGCGCATTATTTCGCTAAAAAACCCGAAGATTTACGGAGTATAAATTCAGAGTTGGACCTAAAGGCAATGGAATTGCCTGAGCCGATAAACCATCACAGTGCGTGCAACAGATGTCCTTATCAAACTCTGTGCTGTGCTTATCTGGCGAGGGATCTAAATACGAATTTATCACCATCGCATCCATTAACAGCACTGATTAAAGAGCTGCAGGACAACTTTGAGATTAGTCATTTAGATTACATTATGAAATGGATTGCGTTATTGCAATTAGAAGAGAACTATGAGAATAGTAGCAATTTAAGCAACGTATGGACGATGAGTCCTGAGAAGAGGGAAAGAAGAGGAACGTGTATCTGCAACTTGAAGACTGTCGGCAAGGTGGTGGAGCGAGATGATAGGTATCGGCATGAGTTTGCACGCGTTGACATTAAGGGAGAGACTCTCGAGAATGGCGCATTCGGCGGTACATTCGCCGAGAACGATTATGTTATTGTTAGCACGGATACACGAGTTAATATAGCCGCCGGACATATAATGCACGTTTCGCATGACATCGTCGCAGTCCTATTGGACAAAGATATTACACGACTCTATGCACATTCTACGTTCCATATTGATAAATATTCCTCTACGGGTCTGTCTACATTTAATTACGCGAACGTGGCCGGTCTGTTGAGTAACGATGAAACGAGCGTCAAGCTTCGACGTATTATCATTGATAGGAAACCGGCTACGTTCATGGAAAAATTGCCACGTTCGGTGGTGTCTGCTAGCACCAGGATAATAAGCGATCTAAACGAGAATCAACAGAGAGCCGTGCTGAAGGCGGTAGCCGCACACGAGTATGTTCTCATAAAAGGCATGCCGGGCACGGGGAAAACACAGACGTTGGTGGCTCTGATCGAGTTACTGCTAGAGTTGGGTTCTAGCGTGCTGGTCACCGCGCACACACACAGCGCGGTTGATAATGTTCTTCTCAAACTACTGGAACGGAACATCGACTTCCTGCGTTTGGGCTCGACGAAGCAGATCCATCCTCTGTTGACATGCAAAAGTGAAGAATACGCGATCGCAAGTTGCGACTCGCCAGAGGATCTGGAGACATTCTACAATAGTAAACGGATCGTTGGCGTGACCTGCTACGGCGCGTATCACGCGCTTCTCCGGAGACGCAGCTTCGACATGTGCGTGGTTGATGAGAGCGCGCAAATCATGCAGCCCACGGTGCTACGACCGTTGTACAGCGCACGCAAGTTCGTCCTCGTCGGAGACCCGGATCAGCTGCCGCCCGTCATCAAGAGCAAACCTGCTGCGAAACTTGGTGCGAATGAGTCACTGTTCATCAGGTTGGATAGCGATGACAACACCGTCAATCTGTGGAAGCAATACAGAATGAACGGGAGGATCATGAAACTAGCCAATGATGCGACGTATCGCGGCAAGCTGGTGTCAGGAAACAGGCAGGTAGAAAATGCAACCTTGACCGGCCCAAACATGGAGCAAGTTCTTTCATCCTGCGAGAAATGGATAAGAAGCGCGCTCTCCAGGAACTTGGATGACTCGGTGATGGTACTCAATACTGGTAGCACTTACAACTTGAACGTGGAGTCTGGCAATGGGAACGTTACATTGGATCAAGCGTACTCCAATGTCTGGGAAGTCGCTATTACTTCGCGTCTCGTCCAGGTACTCACTGAGGCGGGTGTGTGTGCTAGAAATATAGGCATTATCGCACCTTACAACGCTCATATAAATTTATTAAGGAAGATCATAGATAAGGAAATAGAGGTGAATACCGTGGATCAGTACCAGGGACGTGACAAGGACGTTATACTATACTCGTGTACGAAGAGTGTCGAGTGCGACACGAAGAAGGAATTCGAGATATTGGACGATCAGCGACGTTTGACGGTAGCCATTACTCGCGCGAGGCACAAGCTGATCATAATCGCTGATAAAGTCACTTTGATGAGATACACGCCGTTTAAGAATCTGTTTAACGTCATCGACGAGAAGAATGTGATAAATCTGCACGATGGCGAGGAAGACTTCAGCTGGAAAAGTCTTATTCGTAGAATTGATAATCGCGATAAAGAATTCAAGGATTAATCAAAATGACAGTAACAGTGAAAAATAAACTGATGAACTAATGCTTGCATTTTGTTAATGTTTTGTAAAGTAGCATCACGTTCGTACCAATATACAATCAACGTAAAACGTTGCAAATATACAAATACGCGACATATCAAGAAAGTATGTACGAGATTTTGTACAAAAATATATTTATTTTCAATTTGATATTATATGCATGTTTTCCTTTATATAAATAACCAGAAGATTCCGTATGTTGAATATATTATCAAAATAAAATTCACGAAGCTATTTTATGAAAATCAGGTTAAAAAAACGACTTTTAAAACACAATTACAATTTTAAAAATTTTGAAAAAAATACCTTTAGAAATAATTTTTATAGGTCCGCTGAACAAAGGCGGTATTAATAAAATAACAGAAATATCGTTTTATAACCTAAGGAAATACAGAAAAAAAGAAAAATAAATAGATGTTACAAACTGGCACTTGTGCTTAAGTACGTCAAGCATAAGTCCCTGTATTTCACGTAAGTCATATAATCACATTTCATGCGTACGTTCTTCGTACACCACATAAGTACAGAAATTCTGGTGATAATATCTTTGACGCTATATACATATGTACAAAGTAAAATATAGTAATATATATGAGCAGTTATTTGAACACGCGCGTTATCCTTTCGCGGCTCTATTTGTTAGATTCGTTGTAAGACGCTCTACCAGCCAGTTCTAGTAAGTAACGATCGGGATGATCCAGCCAATCGCTCGCGCTTAACTTGACAACCCTCTGTTTCTCCGCTTCTTTCACCTGCCACTTCTTGATTTCTAATTGCTTCTCCCTGCAAACGCATTAGTATTTCTTGTTACTACATTGCGTCAATAAACGGTTTCATTTAATAGTTTGTAAGATAGTACCTCAGCTTCGTATCGCCGCAACCCCAGACTTCGAGGCTGGCGATGCGATAAGGTGCGCCGGCGATAGATACCGAGTGGAATGATTCGTCGATGCTGATAAGTGGCGAACGCGGATCGCTACCGAGACGCAAGCCGTGCGGGTAGCCCCTGATATTCGTGTTCAGGTATAGTATTTTCGGACCTTTCTCCATGATTTTATAGGACGGAATCAGTTGAACGCCCATCGAATCTTCGTCGCCCCAATAGAGATGACTCTCTCGCCACTCGACGGCCGAACACACGCAATACGTCGGACATTCCTCGTCCCTCTCTACACTAGCGGCTCTTATAATTAGCAGAGTAGGACCTCTGTAACCTAATACATGGTGAAGGAAGCGATTAGCCCCGGTCCCGTGCTCTCCGCTATCGTACAGTAACGTCCAATGCCTTGGACAAATACTGCCTGTTCTTCTGGCTAGCAAAGCGTGAGTTATGTCCTTCGGTGAATCGTTGGTCTACACATACACACCACGCACATAGATACGCAGATCCAGTTATGTGTACAATACTAAGCTTATCGGCAATAATAATTAATCTCTTTATGCAAAATACTTTACAGGCAGGGCGTAATAGTAGCCGATTATTCGTATTGTGTATTTTGTGACAACATACCTGTAGGTAACACTGCGGTAATGTACAGGACAACAACCAGACATAGCTTATCGGCAATAAATCTGCTTGAGGAAATTCTCGATCCGACTTTTCCAATACGGGAGTAAGTATATCTACATGGGGTTGCGGTTGCTCTTTCGACAGAAGGGCTTTATCATTGCGATAAGCAGTTGTTAACACATGTACTACATATCGCTGTAGGCCGTACACCAAATGCGGGCAATGCTGTCCGATCCAATTGCTCACGTAACTCGTAGACAAGCTAGCTTTGCCGTGAAACTGTAAAATATTACAAGATCTAGTAATTGCATATCGCATTTATACATGAATTATTCATTCGAAGTGCCAATTCAGATACTGCGTTTACATACCAGTGAATACATTTATATAATAATTAAATTCATTTACATTTTTATATTATATTGCATGAATAAGTTTACTAACACATGAAATAACAACTGCGTTTATTATCTGTTGCGAGTGAAGGCACAAACTGGTGCTGTTGTTTTCCATCGCTAGCTGATAGCAGCACATCAATAACGCTCGCAGCGTTTCGGGAGTAACGTTGCCACCGTTCTTTATGTTCGAATACATTTTTATATAATTCTCCAGTATAGCTTGGTCGTTCATTACCGACAAGAACTTCTCGGCTTGTTGCTTGAAAGCTGTTGTACTTATGTATGCAGTCGTAGCATGGGCATTGTGGTGTAAGTAAGTGAAGAGCTTCTCGCTCAGTTCGGGATGAGTGGGAAATAAGTACTTTTCAAATACAGAGTTAGTAATGCCGTTGACGTGTTCCTCTTGATAGGCAAGATGTGACAGTATCTACAAAATATATATATTTTTGTTAGTATTAAGAATATCACTAAATACATCAGAATTTATTCCGAATGACATAAATTGTTTCTACATTTAAGTTTGCAAAAAAGGACCATTAAATGTATCAGAGAGAGAGAAAGAGAGAGAGAGAGAGAGAATATGTTCTATACAGCATAAATAATTTTTATATTTGAAAGGAAGAAGATTACACATGCATATTTTCATTATATAAATAAAATTAACCAGGTAACGCTAGCTTTTGATAACAGCTAGTCATGTACAAGATATGTAGCTACTAACCTATATACAAAAAAGATGATATAATGAAATATAGGAACTATGGAAAGTTTTGGGACTTTCATGTAAAATTAATTGGAAAAGCACAATTGCTCGATTCTCTCATTCCACAATTCCATACATCAAGCATGATTCTTTTCCACAAATAATCTCTGAATAACTTTGTCACGTCTCGTTTTTAATATTATCAAGCATCTTTATAGAAAAGTAAGTTATCTGTGACTCGACCTCTATATTCTCACTCGATAACAGAGTCTCAGATTTCAAGAGTTAACTTGTACATCATTGGCAGAGATAAAATATAATTCAAAATTTCAGAATATCCAGAGAAATATTTAACGATAAAAATATTCAAGGTAGTTGCAAGAGGAACAACTTCTGCGAGTCGCAGCGCAGACAAGAGTATGTCGACGTGAGGAAAATAATCCTAAAAAAAAGGGGGCAGGTAACAACAGCCTGCTTTTCTCCATCCTCCTAAACAGCTGTAGAGATGTTTGGCAACAGAGACTGCTGCTGTATCGCTCCCGTTTTTTTTTTCTCAACAATTCGCCAGGGTATCAAGCGTACGGCTGGGGTTCGAGGACGGTTTTTAAACGGCCGGGCGGGCCGTTGTACCTTGGCGAGGCTCTCGATCGGGAAGAACTGCGTGTGAGAGCTGTGATGGTCCGTCTCGCTCCTAGAGACGACGGCGGCGGCGGCGACGTTCGCGCCGTGGTTCGCGTTACCGGCGCCCGCCGCGGTCGCGGATTCCGTCTTCCTCTGCGCCGCATTCCCGACGCGTGCCACCTGGTTGCCCATCCTGCGCTTCGCGGGGGAAGGAGGGGAGACTATACCGAGACCAGCACCCGCAGCACCGTCCGCATAACACCCGCGATAACAAACACGCACGGCACCATATGCATGCGACGGCCCCGACGGTCTTTCCTCACTTCCGTCATCGACGTCGCAAGAGCGAGAGATGTCGCCGACGTGAGCGGGCCTCTTTCTCACCCGCGGGACAGGCCCGGAGGGGACTATTCCATTTGTCGCGCGACAAATTTTTTGAACGCTTTGATTGGCTACAGATGCCGTATTCCCGATATACACTGCCAGTACTGAAAATCCATAGTTCACGTTACGTATACTATGGAGTCCTATATTAGTAGAGCTCTAAAGAAGTAGGGCCGGTATTCATAGTCGATTCTTATATTTAAGACCGTCTTAAGTATTGTCTTGAGATGTCATCAACCAATCACAGAGCCGTATTAGCGTCTTAAGACGTTACTTAAGACGGTCTTAAAATAAGAACCGACTATGAATACCGGCCTTAGAACTAGAAAAAGATGAAGAGTGAATTAAACTGAGATTAAAGTTAATCTGCATTGGTAGAAATGGACATTAGAACTAGAAAAAGGTAAAGAGTAAGTTAAACCGAGATTAAAGTTAATCTACATTGGTGGAAATGGACGTTAATAAGTTAATTGCCGATAAAATTAATCGGAATATGTATGAAATTAGCCGCTAGTTCGTATAGGGAATTCGTGGGATTCCCCAGGCACGCGGAAGATCCTCGGTGATTTTTGTCCGGTGACTCGCTTTCTTTGTTCGTCCAATTAGCACGTTCATGGTATAACGAGCGCATTGACCGAAATGTCTATTGTCTGGATGACGAGTACGAAGGTTATTCCTTTCGGCCGCACTTTCCGGTACTTCCCTTCAGTTTTCCTCTCTCCCCTTATTTCATCCGATGTCCGATCGTACACTTATCTCATTTACAGCATAGATAGTATAACGCAAGTCGATGGAATAGATCCAATATTTTTCAATCAAGCGAAATTCCTAAGTACCAGTGCAGCGCTCCAATTTTCTTGGGATTCTGCTCCATTTGGGACAGGCGAGATTCTGGTTTAACAGGATTGTCGATACGGGATATCGTCGAAGAACCGGAAGAAACGAAAAAAGAGAGGGAGGAGGAAGACGGGAGGACGGATGGACGACGAGGTCGAGCGGCGACGCGCGTTTTCGGCCTTTCGTATTTCGCCGCGGCTCGCCGCGGCTGAAGGTCGACCATTCGATATCGCGTCCGTCGATATCCGACCCGGCGGCGGAATCGATGGTAGATCGGGGCGCCTTTCACGAGGGGACGATCATCGAGTTTCGCTTGGCCGTGCCGTAGAGCTGGCTGCGCTTTGTACGCTTGATTTGTCAAGGGGACGAGCGTAGCGTAGCGAGAGGCAGAGCGGCCCGCCGCGCCGGATGCCGCCACGTTAATTCCGTTCTCGTCGGCGTGAAACGCCGATCCGACGATCCGAGTAACGACCGAGGAACCGGCGACGAGGGAACGACGACGACGTCGACGGCGATAAGAGGAAGGACGAGGAAGACGAGGAGAAGAACGACGACGACGACGACGACGACGGGAAGAAGAGGAACGCGCGGCCCTCGGTCCCGTGTCGGCGATGTGGCGAGCGTCCGGGGCCGCTGGGTGTCCGGCGGGGGTGCTCGCGCGTCCCGTGACGGCTGTGGCGAATCTCCGGATCGAGGGGTGAGGAAGTCGACGTAGGAACAGCTTGGAGCGCGCTCAGGCGAGAGCTCGTGCGTGCGAGCGAGCGAGCGAGTTTCACGAGGTCGCCCTTTCCGAGCCGCGCTCGTCGGAGTCAGGTGGCAACGACAACGACAACGCGCCTCCATCACGCTCGTCGTCGTCGACGATAGGTAAATAGCTGTCCTCTACGACAGAGCGCGACGATGGCATCGCAGAATCAGGGCGCCGTCAACGTTACCTCGCCCGGTATCACGTCGACAGCGACGACAATGACAACGACGTCGACGACGACGGCGAACGGGCCGCCGTCGACGTCGGCGCCGTCGCCGGGCTCTACCGTCCTGACCAGCGCGGCTACTATCTCGGCCGCGAAGGCGCAGACCCTCGCCTCTGGCGCTCAGCCGTCGCAATCCCAGCAACAGCCGCAGCAGCAACAGCAGGCCAATAACATTGAACCGCTGGACAAGAGTTCCTCCAATACTCTGAAGGTACGTTCCTGGCGTGCGTCTTCTTGGTTTTGGAGTTAAATAAGCTACAAGGCTTTGCAATATCTGATAAACTGCGATAGCTATATTTGATATAAGTTTGGGAACGTTTAACGCGATCGCTTTGTGCATATTTATAGCGTAATCCAAAGATGGAGCTGAGCAAAACTGATTTGCTGAAGTTACTGGGATACCTGGAAGGCGAGCTCCAAGCGAGAGACATAGTGATAGCAGCATTAAAAGTAATCAAAATGATATAACTGTTATTAAAGAATTATTTCTAGAAGTATTTTGTAGTTGTCTTTTTATATAACTAGTTTTTCAGCTTGGGCAGTGACACATGTAAAGTTACAGGATAATAACTCAAAAATATAAATAGTGAAATTCAATATTATTTTTATATAAAATGATAAACGGTAATTGCGCATCACTTACCGCGCCTGACTCATATTTGCCGTTTACCATTTTATGTTTAATATCGTGAGTCTCAATATATTTGGTTAATATTCTTTTGTTTCACGACTATCATCTCATTGTATAATTTTTATATAAAGGATGAAGAATTTATATGATAAATTTATATAATAAAAAATTAATATGAGTTAAGTTTTAAGAGTATTTCCTGCATGACAATGTGTTAATCTTCCAAGCTTTTTAATCATATTTTTTCCAGACTATATTATATAATGATCGTTTGGCTTGTTGTATAACAATCATCATTTTTACTTTCAGTCAGAAAAAATGAAACACCTTCTAAGTTCCCGGTATCTTAGTAGTACTGCAGATCCACACGCGGCATTAGCTCGCGACGTTGCGATAGTAGGTGGTGTTATTGGTGTTGAAGGAAATCAAATTGATCAACAAGTCGCTAGTTTAGAAGCACTAGTGACGCAACAAAGAAAGGCGCAATGTAGAATGACTAAAGTCCTTAGAGATGCTGAAATTAGACACAGATCGGTACGTATCTTATTTTTGTCGTATCTTTTTATTATGTTTCATAAATACATAGTAACAATTATGAATAAATATCTTTAGGTGATTAAAGAATTGGAGGAAGAAAAGCGGAAACACGAACATGATACCGCTCAAGGTGACGATATCACTTACGGTCTTGAGAAAGAACGAACAAGATTAAAGAAAGAATTAGAATTAGAAAAACAAGAAAAAAAGAGATTAGAGATGGAATTAAAGAAGGCCAACGACCATCTTGAGGAAGAAAAGAATCGACAAAAACAGATAGTACTGCTCCTCTTAGCGGAACGTAAAAAGATCATTATGAAGTACATTGAGGAGAGGAAACGATCTGAGGATTTGGCTCAAATACTTAGTGAAGAGAAGGTGAGGATAGATTCGATGGCCGAGGGCCTCGAAGAAGAGAGCAAAAAGTCACTGCAGATGGAAGCGGAATTGGAGAAGCAATTAGCGCAATTCGATATGGAGAGGCAGCAATATCGGCAAGCCCTCGTGAAAGAGGAAAAAAGGGCAAAGGATTTCGAAACAGAATTGGAAAAGTTACGAGTCGAAATGGACACATGGAAGGAGTCGCAGGCTCGCGGTCCTACCAGGGGAGTTGGTGTAACTCCACCACCCCCACCCGCAAAACCAGCGAACTTGGTCGCCATGCCGACACTCAGGCCGGCTAGTGCTCCACAAACAAGTATGTTATTGCGTGCAAAGTTATAAAAAAAATACGCATATTAAAGATCTTGTTAAATAAATAATGAAACTTTGTTAAAGTTCTTAATGTATGTTTCATATTACACAAAAAGAATTGAATCTCTTATCATTTTTAATATCTTTCATAGTGAAAGGGGCAGTCTTGGGTACAGGGACACCTATGGTTAGCAGTAAAGTTGTTCAGCCCACTGCGACAGTATCCAGTGTTCCTGTCAGTGGACCAAGTAAGATTTTTAAAATATATTTCAATATATATGTACATATACATATATAAAATTTAACAAATACGTTCTAAATAGTGGTATAAATATGTCAAGACTCAAGATATATATTGAATCCCTATGTTTAAATGAGATCTTCGGTAAAATATAAATTATGTGTACATACGAAGGATGTTTCTAAAATTCTGGAATCACGCCGCGGGGCAAATATCTAGCATTATTTAACTGCTAATGCTATGATGTATAAACAAGTTCTAGCATATTTTTCTCGCGATACGTGTCAACAAGGTTAAAAAAAACTACAATGTAATGTTGAAAATGAAAATAAATGAAATAAAAGATTTAGAGCACAATTTTTAGAACTTTAGACATCCCTGGTATATGCGAAAATTTAGTCACTTTCAAATTGAGAATTGCATAGTCGTTTTAAATAATAGAATTTTAAATGATGAATGTATAATTTTTTTTTCTTTAGCGACTGGGATTGCTAGGTCTGTAACACCTGGGCAGGCACTTCGCGGAGTCGCATATACGCCTAATTTAACATCTGTGGGTGGAGAGTCTACAGCTCCTTCAGATACGCAGGTAACCTATCCACATTTCCCTACACACTCGACGTTAATCTAAAGATTATATAGAGCCTATTTATACATGCAGTGTTACACACTATAGATATTTTTATATTTGATGTTAAGAAGTACTTGCACTTTGCTAGTATTTTCTTGAAAAAACGAGAGGGCGAAAGATGATAATTTATAAACAATTTATAATTATAACGATAGAAAAATTTAGTTGGAAATAGAAATCAGCTAATTTAGTCAGTATTGTGTTTTGTGCGAAAGATAGGAATTAGCTTTAATTCGGTATAATACATTAATATATTATAAATTTGCATGTCATAGATATTATTTAAAAATAGATTCTGAAAAGAAAAAAATTATTACGACTATACGTCGTAAATTGTAAAGACAGATAAGATATTCTTTTGTCTTATAAAATGACGTAGAACTTTACTAGAAAGACTGTAATTAATAATGTAAGTAGGCTCTTTATAATTCAAGAGATACATGAAATTTAAATTTTATGAAAATAATTCCCTGTGCACAGTGTACCATTGATATAGATGTTAAATCTTACTTGATTAATGATTGAACAAAATTTGAAATATTTATATTTTTGAAATGTAAATAGTTGAAATATTTATGTTGCATTTTCAATCATTTCTTTTTTCAACTCCAGATCTATTTTATAATCTTTGGCATTGCAATTGAAACATATGGAAGAATCGTGTATAAAAAATTATCTAACGAATAATATATATATATTACATCACTTCATAGCTTTAGTTTAGTAGGAATAATGCATTTGTTATCACTGATTTTACACGAGCATTTCATAAGCTTTCTTCTAGTCTTATGTGTCTTATTTCCTATTTTTTATAGGTCATAAAATATATCGCACTTTAGTCATGTATTTATTGCAACTATATGGTTATTATAATTAATATGTATTCATCTTTTTTTAATTTAAAAAAAGCAAATTTCGTGTGTATTTATTAATTTTTAAAGACACGTATACATTTTGATAACCAATTTGTTACGTTCTTTTGCATATAGCATTTGTCTAAAAATAAAAACACGAAATATTTCTGCACTGTTAAATCTTGTAACAATGCAGAAATATTCATGTAGAATAATATTGCATATATTAAACGAAATAAATTAAAAACTAAATTAGAAAAGTGAGATTCGCTTGTTCAAACTAAATAACACCGTTCTTGGCTTCTACATAATTTTATGTTTGATGCACAAGATTTCTATCGCATTGATCGGAATATATTCTCGCTACTTCTATCGCTCATATATCAAATGGTGCACTAAAATTTAAGAATCGTTGCCTCACAAATTTCTACAAATAAGATCGCTATAAATATCCGCAATTATTTTGAAGAAGTTTGTTTTATATTACACATGTATATACTTTTATATACACGTTCACGATTTATTTAAAAAGTTTTATGTAACAGTTATTACACCCTCGCAATATTATACACACACTTCCTATATACCGATCTTATAAGTTAGCACATTACCGATACCTAGAGTTATATTTTATTACGATACTTTTATTTTCTGTACATAAGATTATTATTATTTCACATGTGTACATCGACCGATTCCTACAATTAAAAAAAAGATTGTATGCAACTCATTTCTGAGCTTTATTTACAAACTGCCCCAGCTTGACTTCCTAATCGCAATAGCGTAATCGCACTACTAAATTATACGGTCTTACGGTCTTACGAACTTTGACGTACTCTACTACTTAGTTGGTTTGCAGCATATCTTAACAAGTAGATGAATACTTGGCCAAATCGATGTTGATATATCGTAATATCCCGATACAGTCTGCAGATTGAATGTATTTATTTCGCAAAAATTAGTCCTACATCTCGTATATTCATCTCTGAAGATCTGTCGCACATATTAACGTCCATTTCCACCAATATAGATTAACTTTAATCTCGGTTTAATTCTAATTAAACCGAACTAGAACTAGAAAAAGATAGAGTGAGTTAAACCGAGATTAAAGTTAATCTACATTGGTGAAAATGGACATAAATTTTACTAATATACTCCTTGGTTGTGTAACTCAAATTGCGTCTGAAATATATCTTATTTTCTGATGATTTGCGAGTATGCCACAAAAGGTGCTCCTGTATCTTCGCATTTATCTATTAACAGCACAATTTGATGATATACGCACAATTTGATTTCAGCATCTCGAGAACCTCGGGCCTGAGTTGTGATCGTTTGCTGCTTAAATAACGGTGTTTCTCTCTCCTCTTCGGTCTTGACAATTTTTTCGTAGCTATCGTTCCTACTTTCCACCGAGTCTGTCTCTGTTTCTCACTCTCTCTCTGCTTTGGATTAGTTCTTTGGTATGGTTCTTTTTCCTCCGCCACCCCTTGCAGCCCGAGAATAACGTTTTTTAACGGTGTGCTCGTTCTTGTCTGGCGGCGGAGCGTGTACGGAAGCGACCGTCTCCGCAGCTCGGCTCTCTGAAATCGGTCATGGTTGTGTGTTCATTCCTCAGGCCGTAGACAAGCGACAACCGATTGTACCTGCGCCCGTTAGTACCGCGGCCGCCGCCGCGGCTAAGCTTATCACGTCGTCGCAAGCCGCCGTCGCCGCTGCGGGGAAGCTCGGCTTTCACGTCGGCCAGTCTTCAAGTCCTGCCGCCAGCCCCACCGTTCAAGCATCCGCTGCCGCCGCCACCGGCGGCGGCGGTGGTATCCTGCCCGCGAAAAAGCCGCCGATCTCGCGCGGCGTGCCGCCCCCGGTACCACCGAATAAGCCAGTGGTACCGCCGAAAAAGGAGGCGGCCGCATACCTCCGAAGACCGGAACTGCAGTCGCAAAGCGCCCCGCAGCAGGATACCGTTAAACAGTACGGTAAACAGGCGGCCCCGTCGCACGGTGCGGCGAGCGGAACCGCTCCTCCCATGCAAGCGCAGCAGCAACCGCTTCCGGCGAGCACCACCCAGGCTGCCGCCGACGAAGAGGTCAGTAGCAAGACGACGGAGTCGAGATAGATTAGCGGAATGATCGTTACACTCTCGTGATAGGGTAAAAATGCACCCGCTAAAGATGCACTCTCCAACAAATGCATAATTAGTTAAATGTACATAAATACACACACACACACACACACACACACACACACACACACACACACACACACACACACACACACACACCCACACGGAGAAGAAAATGATTTTGTATCAACAGCATTGAGTCTAATTGAAAATAATTTTGTTAATTTAATAACATTATTAATGAAACAAACACGTATAATCTTATTTTATTAAAATTGTTATTGAATTAACAAGATTGTTTTCAATTAGACTTAATGCTGTTGACAACTTTTTTTCCGTGCACACACACGCACACATACACACGCAATACGCAATATGTGTTCAATATACAGAGCATCGTGTGAATGTGATTTCAGACAAAGCCGCGTTGATTTAGCGCTGAAAGAGAGAGAGAGAATAAAAGCGATACATACACTGCGATACGTTAATAGAAAAGAAAAAGAGAGACGCTACGTCGCAAAGCTTGGAATCTATGCTGGATCTGCACGGTGCAAGAGATTCCGTATTTGCAAGACATCATTTCTAAGATTGCCAGGGGGAGAGAAACGGAAAGGAAGGCGCTTTGTATATCTGATAAACTTTCCATAGACTGTTCTTTAAGGACGGTGATGCGTGTTGTACATTACGACTAGATCTCATCATGACCGGCGGCGATGAAAGGATTCAGGATTCTATTCGCAACGGAATGGCATTCGTTGTAATGTAACCGAAGCAGCCGCGGAAACTAGAGATATTTCTCAGATATGTAAGATAGCCGCAGTAGGTTCCTAGCTCATTCTGTACGGACATTGATTATCATTGACGAACACGAGTCGCTTTAGGCAAGTACGGAACGTTAATACGACGCGGAGATTATTAACATCTGTAAAAAATCTGAGGGACTACTTCCCGCTCGGCGTCGTATAATATCAACTCTGGTTAAATCGATTTTTGTTTCCTACTTGAGGAACGATAACGCAAAACGAGTTGAATCCGCCTCCCGCAAATCTCATTGGCTTTGTGTAAAAAATTTTTTTGGTATACATATTTTTATATATTTATAAATTTTTATATATATATTCCGCAATCTCTAGATATTTTTTCCTCTACCTTTCGCGCCAGTATGATATGTACTAGATAGTACATAAAATAACGTCAAGAATCTATATCTCTTTAAGGCAGATGTACGGAGTTTTGCGAGTTTACCTCGAGTTTATCCGATTGGATTCAATCTGTTTCGCATGATCGTTCTGCATTTATATATAGATATATCACGGGTAGAACTATAATCTTTAAAAGAGGATAGTGCATTAAATGAATTCAGTTAACTGACTGAAGTTCAGTTAACTAAACCAGATTGTCGGGTGCAACTTAAATGGGAAAATAGAAACTCTATCACGTGCTATAATCACTGCCTTGTCTCACATCGCGTATATAAGCTACAAGCTTAGAGCTATCTGGAAGAAACTATTCTACACATTGCCAAAGAATAGGCGTCACTGTTTTTTCAAGGCACAATTGATTTTGTCTCATCGGAGCTTAAGAAAATGTCTGAGGAAATGGAAATAGATGAAGAAGATCAGTGTTTTCTACTCAATCCTTTAAAACCCTTGATATAAAAGAAAGATGGTTATACATTTGTATATTCTAATGTCTTCTTTTTTCATATAACGATTCATTCGTATCTCAGGTAAAAACGCTGTGTTGCGCTAAAATGTACGATGACTAGATGGATCGTAGAGATATTAATTTTCTCTTTGTAGTTTTTTACTGTCGTTAATTTAGCACGATAATTGAGATCTATTACTTAAATCACGAATGCTAGGCATTTATTGAGTGAACTGGATGAACAATGATCACGATTTGATAAATCACGCAATTTATCGTATATCGTTGAACACACGATCCTTGCAACGTCTTACATAGCTTTCGTGTTTCAGATTATGTTATCAACCGTTATTAATGTAAAATCAATGTCCATCTGCGAAGAACGTAGAAGAATGTATATAGCCCTATGATTTTAGGATTCTTAGGTGGCGTATCTTTAATTACGAGATACGATGTGATCTCTCTGAAATTATGAATAATACTCCTGGCATTGTAAAGTCTTCCAGTGTTTTACGTTACGTACGTTCGTAGAATTTAAGTTCAGGTTTAGTCACGTCCGACGATGGTCCGATAATAATACGTTAATTGATTGAGTGTACCCTCGCTATATATGTAAGGACTGAGTCATCCTTTCGATCGTCATTGCGAACACAAGCGGACAAAGTAGCAGGAACTGGGACCAGGACCAAGGGAATTAACGTGCAGCTTGCAACACACTGAGAAGAACATGCTCGCAATAATAGCAACAGCAAGAACAAAAGTAACCGCAACAATAAATAGTGAACTTTAAATAACGATAACAATAATAAGATTAACAATATATCGCTAACGATTACGTTGATTATTGACGATACTAGTAGTAAAATAACTGATAATATGATATTAATAGAGAGAGAAAGAGTAACAAGACGCTAACAAATGTGTAATTTTAGTAGCATTTAGCAGCAGCAACAGTAACAATAGTAGTGTATTAATTAATAGTAAAGAGTAGAGCTAATGACTACAATAATAATATAATAGATGTGCTTCTCGAAATAAGGGAGAGAAATTATCAGCAAAAAAATTATTGATAAAAGAGACGGAGATCTCATCGCGCGTTGTGCACACTCACTATCTCTAAGTCAAAATAACTGAGAGATTCGTCCGAGCTAGACTGGGTGTACATTTAAGAGTTTTACTCTCCGATAGTGGCTCTCGATATATATAACAGTCACTGTTCAAAGTTAGGACCGAGAATGACTTTTAATGCTGGGGTCTACTCGAAACTATTATCCTCCAAGAGGGCAATTCTTGATATATATCTGTATGCTATAGATATGAAAATTTATATATACATATATATACATATAGAAAATGACATAAAGAAATGTTCAGTAAAACTCTCAATGAACAACTGCTTTCGAAGGCCGTTGTGTTCTCGCGCATCATCCATCGCACAAAGTTTTTGTTTTCCGTTTCCGTGTGACTAATGGATAGCTTAATCAGTAATTAACACGAGAAGGGTCCGATCAGTGATTTCGAGCGAACTATCGAAAATTATCTCGCGCATTACGCAGCAGAGCTTTACATCCCTCTAACTATTTTACGATTTTGAATGACAGGAACTGCTGTATCATATTTAAATATTGTATTTACAAGAACGGATCCTTTTGGTGTTAATTTTACACGAACGTGCATATATACACGCTCATAAATACACAAACGTAGCTCCACAAAAGACGAATATAATACTTTGTATACTAGATAATCAGTGTACATAGATCATCGGTATGTACGTAAAGGCATAAGCCGTAAAAAAATAGAGACGTTGATGGAAGACAATGAATCGTACGAAATATCGTATTCATGTCTTGTTAATTTTATCGAAAACATGATGTATATACGTGTATAAGGCATAGCGTGCTAGTCGCATGTTAGAGGCGGGTGGGTTAAAGTTTTAAGGGAGACAGTCGTTTTGTTGACACTGAACAATGTGAAAGCGGGTGTATACTGAGCATTTAGAGCGAGCGTCGGACAATGCTCGCATTTCGAGGCTGTCAGGATATTATATTCTGTAAAATCAACTCATATCTAATGCTGACAAACCGTTAGTCCACGATCTTTATTGGCGTTCCCCATTAATTGTACTCGTTTCCAACTGTATACGTTAACTGATACATTTAATAACTGCATACATTAATGGTGAACCCTCCTGATGATGCAATTAATTTCACGCATGTTACAAACTTTACTGATGTTAAAGATAACTTTTTCCGTGTGTCTATGTTTGCTGGAACCGGATATTATTTTTAAATACCATAGCGAAACGATATAAACGCGTTTTACATACTAAAAGAATGGTATATACTGTAAATGCCGAATTGAAATCTGAAATTTCAGTTTCTCATGATACCGTAGATTTTCGAATTCTCGTGGTGTTGTTGTGTAAGTAGAAATATCATCATCAGCAGACGGGCGACTATACTTGTAGGAAAGACTTTACCGTTTAAGTGATAGCGAGATATTAGAAGAGAGAGATAAACTTTTATACATGCGAGATGTTCTCGCGAAAGCCATTATATGCATATTACGTGTATATTCAATCAAAGCAACCCTTTCACTTGCGCATCCCACGGGATTGCATGTGTCTATTAGCGACAATTGTCCTAATAGAGTAATAAAGTAAAAGACATTAGCCGCGATCAGCGGCTACGAACATATACAATCGAAAATCGGAGTAAAATCGAATCGTGATTAACTGTCATACGAGCCAGTATAATTAGACTGCGAATAGAAATTATTTTGATTCTTGCACAGATAATCTAGCAATAATTTTCTCTATTAAAATATTGTCACACAGAATTCTTGAATCTTTTTCTTAACATTTCCTGAATTTTCGATAATTAAAAGAATTTAATTAGATACCTGCGATAATTAAATACTTTAGCAGCAGGTTTCAAGTTGAAACCATGTTTCGCGAAATAAGAAAAGCAATAACTACTGGCTCGTATCGAGATTTATTATTGTTGCCAGCGTGCAATTACGTATGTTGAAGAATGTACTTTCTTTCAAAAACGCCTTATCGTTGCTTGTCTTTTACCTTAGTACGACAAAGCGCGAGAAACCTCACCCATGTCAAAGTACCGGATCAAAATAATTGTACTCACGAGTGCGAGCACGAGACGAACGTTATTTTATAAATGTTATATTATTAACTATATTCTCTCTCTCTCTTTCTCTTCGGATCTCTCTTGTAATAGATAGACCATCGTTCTCGAACGGGGCTGATCGAGAGACTACATTATATTATTAATTAACTAATTATTAGAGCGTGTCTCGTGTGGCTCGATAGGCCGCGCCGAGGCTTTCCTCGGGATTGTAAATAGTATAATTATTTAATACCGCTTATATGTATACATACGAATCTAGACTTAAATGAAACTGTGATTTTTTTATTAGGCATTATATATCCGATTGCCGATTTATTTACCGTCTTCTCTGAGTTTACCGAGCAGCCTATCGCCGATGTAATTAAGGCTTTCACAGGCTTATTAAATGTTTATCTGTGTTGCATATACGCTGTTGGTCAATAGCTTGAACGCTACTTTTTAAAAATCAAGTTTGAAGCTAATACTATCATGCTCGAATTATCTTATGAGCGCTCTTTCGTCAGAGAAAAGATAAAATAAGAAACAGCCGAGAATATTATCGAAAATTTACAAAATTCTTTATATAAAACTTGATATTTCTTAATGCAATAATTGTTGTATAATTGCTGTGTAATAACACCAAGAATTTTTAGAATTTATGACTTTAGAATTAATGACTTAGAGTGATTTTTAATATATGGGAGATTAACAGAAGAAAGATTGCTCAAGTTATTGCCCGACGGTGTATATTTTTAATGTTCTTATGTACTTTTTTACTTGTGCGCCAAACGGTTCTTAGCGCTAGCTTTAAATCTCGTCACGATGTAAATATATATTAGATAACTCTCTCTTCTGCGCTTTTCTAAAGGATATGAGTATCGAAGTTCTGTTCGAGATCTTCCAATAGCATTCGCAAATCTCGCGAATCTCGCGTGGGATTGCGTCGAACGATATGGAGATGAAAAATTCAATAAATCCGGCTCTCTTCGACGATTGTACTTATATGCAATTCGTGTACAATTTGTAAATTGCGTACTCGCCGCGAGATATCTCGCGTGGGAGGGATACTTGGACAGTTGCAAATAGTTTGCAAAAAATTTATCGTACTCTTAATTGATATACTCTGCCGCGATCACTGAGCGTTAGAACATAGACGAACCGTATTTATTTTAAGCTATATCCTGTATACTGAGATATATCAGCATGGTACCTGTCGACATTGATTGAGTTTACATTGATGATCACGAGCGGACGATTTCATTAATGTACAGAATTCTAGTGAGTTTTGCAAACGCGTTTGTCGCGGATGAAAAAGCGTTTCGGGCTGTAAAACTAGCGTTTCAATAGTTTAAGAGATAGATATATATATAAAGAATCGAAAAAATGCGCTAGCGTTTTTTTCAAAAGCGCAGTCAAGGAATCATGTCATAATTGCTATTACCGATCTGTTTCCTTTGTAGATAAAGCGAATCATGTATATAATCTCGTTGCGACGTACGAACTCGTTCGAATCCGTAAAATTCATAATCTACTTCAAAATTCTGATATAACGAGATACTTCCGTTACAATTGTTGCCTTACGATTTGAACGACTCAGAATTAATAACAGAACTTAATTTATAACATCGGATTTTTGAATGTCCATGATTTAAATTTATCGTTACGAATATTTTAAACGATGAACGTATTTGATCTTTTTATTTAATAAGTTTAAAATTTTATGATACTAATTACGGGTAACGAGACTTTTTACGAAGAATTAAAATCACTCGTGAGCAATTACATACGCAAATCGAGTAACTAAAGTGTATCAAGACTGAGCAGTCTAGTAATAATATACTTTTCTATAATAGATTTCGACAGTCTTGTTTATGAAATTGCAAATGGAAGATTAGATTCGAACAGCGCAACTAGATATTTAAGAGACATATTTCTATTAAAATCTATCTAAGTACTTCGTTTCTATCATAATTGTTCGACATTATCATCATTATTATTATCTGTCTTTTATAGACTGTCATGATCATCGTCATTATCATCCTCTATGTCCAGAATGACAACAGATGTAATGTAATACAATAGTAATTGTTATCTTCTGTGCTATACAAAAGGAAAAATATACATTGACATATGATCATGAGGCTCTTCTTTCTCCCGAACATTTTTTTATCAGGCACCAGTAGATGATTAAGATAAACATTGAAAACTTAGTAATTTATTTATTACTAAATTAAATTAAATTATTATTTAAATTAAACGCCTACGTTTGTGTAAAAGTAAAAATCCGAAAAGAAGTTTTCGACGAAAAAAATTAAAAAATTCTACAGCAACTTGATTGAAAAATATGCAAAAGAATGTCTCGCAGATTTCACGAATTCAACGAAATTAGTGGACATTTTCTTTCTAATTATTTGGATTATAATTATTATATTATTAATTGTATCTCTATACAACAATGTTGTAGATATA
>NJRL01000475.1:80152-91010 GCA_003063815.1 Aphaenogaster rudis
CAGATTCTCATAGACGAATATCCTCCATAAATTTGAATTAATTCTTATCATTTTTAGTTGAGTAGCCAATCTCCTTAAATAAAAAATAATAATTTACTCACATGATTGCAATCACGCTGTCGTTCGATGCCTGTCAAGTCTCTTCCTCTTCCTCCTTTTTTTCGTCAGATTCGTTCGTCGCACAATAACACATAACTCGCAAAAACACGATTAATTATGATCGCGTGTACTATTAATAATCAGAATAGGATAATGCACAACACTTTACACGGCACTCTAGATCTTTATCTCACGCGATGCGAGAAAAGTACAAAGCTTTACGATCCGCTCGATATCCGCGAATTAGTACGAGCAAAATCTCAATGGCGGATGGTTTCAACAAATCATAAATGCCTATAATTAAACGTTAAAGAACTCACTGTTCGCGTGCGCATCGCGATAGAAAAATGATTTATAATTCCTATTCTCTACCGCTCCGATTACTACACTAAAAGAAAAATTTTTTCAAATGAAAAAAAAATACATTTTCTTAAAACCATACCTTTTATATTTGTTTGTTCTAAAATGTATTTTTAAGTAAAAATATTTAGTTTTAAGTAAATACACATGTAATATGACGTAACGAAAATCAAATTGATTCTCAAGATCTATTTATTAAATCGTATTATTTCACAAGGCTGGTTTTTTAGCAGAAATACAATTCTAAATTCGGGTCTAAAGTTAAATATTTCGGTAGTCTATCATGGCTTCATTTGAACGAAAGAAATTGCACAATACAAAAGAAGAAAAAATTAGACTTGCAAATTTGCACAATTAATTTTACTTAGCAAAATTCTTTGTATGTTAGGATTGGCAATGAAGAAAAGGAAAGGAAACTGTCGATGAACAAAGATGTAACAGACCGGTTTATAAGTTGACAATCAGTTTTAATAGTTGCAATAGAAAACAATATACAGAATACAGATACAGAATAATCCTAGCTGACGAAAGGCTCTCCTAGGTAAAATGTTGTTAATTGTGTAGTGAAAAATTATGAATGGAAAACAAGATGATATACACATAATGAGTGGCTTATTTTTACCTATCTGCTTATCGGTTAGTTCATTTACCTAATTACAATGATTGGAATCGTTAATTATAATTATGTCTGTATAGACACACAGGTGTGTATACGTAATAGAGATTCTTAAACGCTACACAATGTTGCTTTTACTTTGGTTTTAAATTAAGGACTAGCGTGTTGAGCTCCGCTCTGCCTCTGCGTATACATTTATAAATCAGCATTTATACCTCTCCTTCCCTAATGTCGATTATTAGAATATTGGCAGTCATTCGAACGCAAATCTTGCAATTAGCAAATTATGCTAATGATGCTAAAACGATCGCGTGGAGTATTAAACGAGATAAATTAACGCATATGTTACTCCGTAATTGTTTCGCGTCTTGAAAGAGCGTTCAAGGACCAACATCTCGTCACAATTTCCGGCATTGGCTCATGGACAAATCGCGCGAATGTGTCTCGCAAATAATAGTAAAATGCATCGCGCACAAGGTATCATCCATCTCCCTTCGTTCTGCCCTACGTATTACGGTTTAAGCAACGTGATGCGGCGAAAAGGCACAAGGCATGCGTTTATTGAATGTCGTGTGACAGCGCGAGAATGTGATACACGTGGACGTGGTGGGGTCAACGGAGAAGAGGAGGATGCTGCTGAGCAATAATCACTGTAAATGCACTTTTGTACGGGACACATCTCACCCCCGTCGCGGGGGTGGTGGACGACGACGGCGGGCTGCGGTCATCGTCGCGATACGATACGCAGATGACGGAGCGAAGCTCACAGTGAGTGTAGTGTTGTGTATACCATTTAGAATTGGAAATGTAATTTAGAATTATAGAATGTAAAAATACTATGTATATGTACATTAATCAGTTAATCGTGGGCATTCAATTATGTTACACCGTTACGTCGATCAGAGAGCTTTTCTTTTTCGCTTCGTTCTATCTTCTTCTCTTTTTGTTTATCTTCGTTACGTCTTTTTTTTCCCGACGTATCTTTGTTGTATTTGGGGAAACAGGGCCGGCCGCACGCTGAAAAATTTCCGTCGAAACGGCCCGTCGACCGGCGCTGATTCCTCGTCTCTCTTTTTGTCTCGCATTAATATTCCCGTAACATATGTTACACACGTCGAAGAACAACGTCGATCGGTTGGCACATAAAACGGAAGCAACATTTAGACCAGTCGCGGCGCGATAATAGTTATGTACAAACTTGAAAACGCGGGGATGAGTACGACGTACTTTCGTGTATTATTGGCGGTTGAACGCTCTCGGCACAAAGGGTTAAAAATTATCTCCCTACGCGTGTGAAAAAGTAGAAGTAGCCCGAGCAATAAGAAAGATCCTCATAAAAGTACTCCCCCCCGTATATGAAAAAACGTGGCGAAGGCGATGGAACACTGGCGATATCAATTTTGGAACGGATATAAATTTTCGCGGCGTCGCTTGCGCTTGTTCGTTCTGATGCGTTCTCTCCCCCTTTCATCCCTTTCGTCGTCGATTTGCCGATCCGCTCGCGTGTCGTTGAAACGTTTTCTTTTTGTCGCACTTTTTAGAAACAATGACGCTGCCGCTAATCCCTATTTGTCGACAATTATCTCGTCGCGGTAAAAAGAACGATACAAAGTGAATATATACCAATATACACCTAAGTATACAAAAGCTCTCGATTTTCGTTTTCCCTTTCTTCCCTTTTCGTAGTTTGATATAATTCGTATTTAAGTATTTTCATTATTTCCTTTCTCCCTTTTTGTCTATCTAAGTGCTATGTACATTATATATTTATATACATGTAAAACGATTAATTGATTCATCTTTTCCATATCCTTAATGATTGTATAATTAGGATTGACTATGTCTTAGAGTAATCAACGGAATTACGAGCTGTCGTTATTATTATGTAAAATATCAAATGTCGTACGTGTTAGATGGTATGTCCATCTCCAAGGTACCATTTTGGACGAATAGCGGTCCGTCTAACATGCCTAGCACTTTGATGAGCAAATACTTTGGAGATTACATAAATCTAATAATAATCTTCAGGTAATATTAAGTATAGATGATTTGTTTTTTTTTTTAATTACAAATATAAAACATGTATATGTAAATAGAACTCTTAATTATGCGCGAACATGTTCATCTCTAATTGAGCATACGTGAATTTCTTATCATCAGTCTAAGCCGAACTGTGCGGCTCCATACACAACGGCGGTTTAACAATACACGTTTCTCTCTCTCTCTCTCTCTCTCTCTCTCTCTCTCTCTCTCATTTTTTCTATTTCTCCTCTCCTCTCTATTTTTGCCTTAAGCTTCGTAGTATCTACCGTGTTTAACAAATAATATCGCTGTAATGAGAAACAACAATATATATGCGTACGCTACGGAAAAACGTTATTCATAAAACTTTCAAACAATCTCATCAACGAGCGATGTGACGCACGTGGCCGCCGGCCAGGTAAAGTATAATTGTCTCCTACAAACAATTCCACTCGTCGCGGGGTGAAGCGCGGATCCCGGAAGATCTCTCTCCCCCGTCGGTCCCTCTCTCACGCGGTTCCCCGGCTTAAGGGGGGAATCTTAACCGCCGGCGAACGGAAACGAATCAATCTTACAAGCGGCGAAATTACAACGATCATCATAATTATCGTACAACGCGGGAATTATGGATTACGTAACATCGCGATGGGACAATCTCTCGCGCGGTCGGCAGGCGTCGATTCGAGGGAACGCGACGTCCTTTGGGACCCTTGCACCTCATTGTCACAGCCCTTTACCGCCGAGACGCGGGCACGGCGTGCGTTACACGGCTCCCCTTTTCTTGCAATATATCCCCCTTACGATAGGCCAAACGCATCGAGTTTCATCATCGTCGTCGTCGTCATCGTCGTTGTCGTCTCTACGTCGTCATCTCATCGTCGTCTCGTCGTGGTCATTTTCAAAAATATACATATATACGCTGACTACTTAGGCTTCCGACGAAGAACGGAAAGACGTTGTCTCGTTCGCAATTAACAGGATTAATTTCTCTCCCTTTCTCCCTTCCGGATATACAGCGTTATTACCCCCCCTAGCAATACTTCGTTTATAGCCTAGGTAATAGTGAGACCCTCATATGATCCATTTGAATTACTTTTTTCTCGGTATTTTTTTTGTAATTTTTTTTCCACTCTTCCGACCGCGTTGAAACATTGAGACGTTATCGCACTATTTACACGGTTTAATCATAATTAGTAATTGGAAATAAATGCAAAAATATATGTATATTGTATGAACATTTAGTCGAGCTAATACGAGTATCCGCGCAGTTTCTCTCGCGGTCCTCTCGAAACATCGCCGCGCGCCGTCGGCAGAGTACGTTTAACCCTTAACTAAAAACCATTACGTAGCAATTAAACTTACGTACTATTGTCTTTGTTCAAGATATCACTACGCCGAGACATTCACTGGTATGTCCCCGTTCCTTCGTCCTCCTCTGGGAAAAATCTCTCGCTGATTATGTTACATCGTCGCGCGTCCTCATCAATAGAGACGCTCGCGGTAAAATTGTAGTTGCAAATAGCGGATATTCGCGATGATCGAATCGCGATCTCGGCTCAACTCGACTTGGCCGAGTGAGTCTACATTGTCGTTATTCGGTTCTCGTTTTGTAAACGCATCCCTAAATGTGCAACGTAAGGATGCATCGTGGATGCCCTCGGCAGCTCGATCCGCTCGTGTATCCGTGGCGAACGAAAAGCTCAGATCACCGAGAAAGTCGGAATTATCAGTAAAAACGCAAACATACATAAGTTTCCCACACAGCAATTTAATATTGCAGCAATATAGTAATAATATTACAATATTGCGTAACATTACGTGGCAATATATCAGTAATATTACATAAATATTGCTGTAATATTAAATGTCCGCAGAAATCCATCGCTGAAATCTTTCTGCGATATTTCAGTAATATTACGGTAAGATATCTATAATACGCGATATATATAGTGATATTTGTGCAATATTACAGTGATGTATCTGCAAAACTGAATAAAATAAATATATAAAATTGTCTTCCAAAATAATATTTACTCTTGGTGCCCAATTTTGGGGACTCTCCTTCAAAGAGTCATATCATTAGAACATGAGAGAAAAATCTCATAATGCTGTGTCTTTTATATTCTATCCCGTGGTTTTTTTACTTACGAGAAATAGAACTCTGCCGCGTCCATCTGGCGGCGATGTCAAAATCATATATATCACACTGCAATATAATATAAATATTACAAAATATTACGTTGTGATATATCGCAATGTAATATCTCAGTAATATTACTGCAATATTACATGATGTGTGGGTTCCTTTTTTTAACGATCGTTCGCGATTGGCGATCGCAATGCGGCGAACGGTCGTTTAACATACATTGTATACGTGTACATATTGATCGCGTGTAGAAGGTAAAAATATATCATAAAGTCGGTACGGATTATCTACGGTATTGACTTCAGGATCGGCAGTGAAAACTCCGTTTTCTACGTACGACAGCGCTCAGATTCGTTTTCCGTTTCGTTAGAATTACTCAAGGGACGACAATCGGCAGCGCAGTTAAGTAAATAGCGATATAAGTAACTTAAGCGACGTAACTCTAACGCAAGTAATTAAAGCACGAATGTAACTTATGATATGCAAATTGCGCGATTATGCTAACAGCGTGCTTGAGCGGGTCGTTCGTGTTTCAGAAACAACGGTAAGGTCCTCCCGCGTACTTTTCGACGCATAGCTTAAGTTGTCGCGTAATCTCTTTCTTGCGATGCGTAGAGTAGTCCGAAGTCAATTAAAGCGTGGAAGACGAATGGCAAGAGAAGCGATTTGGGTCGCAACGAAAAAAATATCTGGAAATTTTCATCATGCTTGCAGAAATGCAATTTGTCAATTGAACGGCGCAAATAAAGCTTACGCCGTATTAATACATAAGACAATGTAATACTGAATTTAAAATAAAGATACGCGATAAAGATTTGTTAATATTATAAAATGTTATATTATGTATAAATCACACTAGAAGAATGTTATATTATGTATAAATCACACTAGAAGCAAAACACGGATATTTCTCTTGAATTTGGCGATATTTTAGAAACTCGGTGTAATGCTATATTAAAAAACAATTTTTAGATATCAATTATAATAATTTCATCAAAATTTCAAATTACCATGTCGAAAAGTTGTTGAAAGTTGTTTGGTGGCAAAGATTTACTTTCGCGTCGTTGCGAAGAATTCGATTCTACTTCTTCTCTGGCTAAAGAGCGGCAGATTATTAAGATCGCAATCTTTCCTAAGATTGCAATTGACTCCAGGCTCTCTTATTCAGTCTCGCAAGGATCGCAAGATCCTGAATACTTTTGTAAAGTACGAAATGATGAACTCGCTGAGTATTCTTGTCGTTTAGTGCTAAATGTGGCTATATCTAACTTTAAGTGTTTCACCGAGTGAGAATGTCGAGATTAGAGATCAAACCGCCACATTTAGTGCTAAACTCGTAGATATCGTGTAGAAGGAGACGCCGTTAACTCAAATAGAGGATCGTAAACGACACGAATGGAGGGTGGGAAGGGAAAGAAAGCTTAATGTCGCTGCTATCGGACTCTCTTACGATTTTCCATGCACACCTCTTTTGTAATAACGATTGTCTCGCCTCCCTCAGCCTCGAATCGTCGGGATGAACCCGACTTATCGACGCGAATGTAAACAATGGACGGTCGTGACGGATATGCCCACTCTTGCGAGCTTTAAAGGGGCAGTATTGTGCGATCATTAATTAATTGCTATCAATATTTTAGAAATTAACGTTACTGAACTTGCGCGACAGTCGTGATCGTAAAAAACCTGATACCGACGAGATCGATATCTTGGAACTAGGATAACCAACGTCAAATTGGACAAGATGGATAGATTTATGCATTAAAAAGAGCTTGCAAGAGCTAGCTTGTTTTTGTGAATTAATTTTTGAAATAGAGATTTGTTTTATAAAAGTTATATATCTAGAAAAATAATATGTAAAATTATACATAAAATAATTTAGTATAAGTATACTGCTTGATGGTACTTGATAGTTACAGACATTATTCTATAATATCTTCCTATAATGCTTGATGTTGGCTATTCTAGTGCCAAAGAGGAATATATTCCATGATATTTATAGTAACAATAATGTCACTTTTGATCGTGAAGTTTATGATTGCACACTTGAAAGTTTGGAATTTGTATTTCGGCGTCAGTCACAGTCAGAGCGAGGAAGATCTCTCCTCAAGTGATATTTCAAAGATATCTCTCGCGGATTTCCCGGACAGTTGTTGATACCAGCATAGTGATATCTAAACATAATCGCTATGACGAAGAGCGTACGTGACAAAGGGCACGAAGCAATCGAAGAACGAAATTAACGCGGGGCTGTTTTCTCGTCTATCTCTCGGATCGTGCGTGTATTTACAGAAAAAATATACTTTCCTCGACGATCGGTGCGTCGATTTTGGAGCTTCGATCGTTCGATGCGTCGTGATTACGTCGCTGTTTAGCGAGTACGCTAAATAACGCTAAGGCGAGCGGACAAAGACGAAGAGTTAGAGCAGGGGGAACGATAAAGATGAGGGGAGGGGAAGGTAGAATAGCGGAGGAGGAACGGTAGAACCATCCTCGAGCTTTTTTTTGGAGAACGCTCGCGCGCGCTGGCGCGGCCGCTCTCCCTTTCTCTCCTTCTCCAGAATCGCTCTTCGTCGAGCGTTCGATTATACATACATATATCTCTAAGATTAGAATTTAATCGCGTAGGAGAGCCCCGCGCGTGTCTCCTCTCCGTCTAGGAAGTAACCGCGTGGAAGGGAAAGGCTGTTTACAGCGTGAACCTGGTGCACCACTCTCTCGTCAACGTTCTTTCTCTCTCTCTCATTGCCTCTGTCTTTCTCTATTTACACACTTCGTCGTACTTTCGTTCTCGCGCACGAAACACAGAGTCCTCGGAGATCGTTCAGGCGCATGATGATGAGTGGCCAGAGCCTTCAGCCGCGACGCCGTCGTTCGTCAGCCGTCGCCACGCTCGTCCTTCTCACCGTCGTTCAGGGAGATGATCGGCGAAGATGCGAACGATTCAGGAGAGGGTCCATCATCACGACGCTCCGCGTTGTTCAAAGGCGCGTGCTCCTCTCCGTGACCGTGGGCGGTCGGCGATCCTCGTCGTCGTTCTGGGCGACGGCGCGATACTTGCCGCGCGTCGAGCTGGGCCCGAAGATCGGCGAGCCTCAGACAAGATGACCGTCGATGTCGGAGTAGGTCGGCGTCGCCGCGAACGTCGACAGCGGGTGGCTCTGGCAGGACGGCGGCGGCGGTGCCGGATGCGAGTGCGGGTGCGGATGAGGCACGCCGTTGTTGGCACCGGCACGGGCGAACGTGGCGGGTGGAGGCGGCACCGACGGCGGTATCGGCGACTTGGTGCCCGCGGTCATCACGGTGACGTCGGGCGGCGGCACGGGACGCGGTAGCGTTCTGGTGCGCGTCAGGGTGCCGGTGCTGGCTCCCGTCATGTGTCCGCCCATTATGTGGCCCGTCGAGCCCATGGACGAGGGATAGTAGGGCCCGCTGGTCGGATCGATGACGGGCGGCGCCGGACTCGGATTGCCGTCGTAGCCTATGTAGCTCCGGCCGTTGTCCATCTCCACGCTGTAGAAGCTCACGTCGTTGGGCGGCGCCGGGCTCGGGTTGCCGATGTAACTCGACTTCGACACTGTAACGTTAGACGGCAACGTAGAACAGACGTTGGAACATGGCATGGGAGTTGCATAGACGTTAGATATAGCCGAAGAAACAATGGCGAGGAATCAGCGGATTCCATGCCATTGTTATGGTCTACGTCACCGCGGTCGATCAAATTTCGCGTCTGGAGCTTCGATATTTCCTTACATTTTATTCCCCGTCACCGAGAAATTTTAAAAAATGAGAGTAATTTTTGTATGTCTTGTATGAAATTATGGTAACAGATGGGGGAGCATATTTAAAATTACATGCAAAGTATAAAGGAAATACAGCGGATCGCGGTGTATTTAAATCGTTTACATTTGGTTGTTGATACTTACGCGTACCCGAGAGGGTCCCGCTGGCGGTGGTTCGCTGCGGCGGCGAATCCATGTTCATGGACGTTTGCATGTGATTGCTGCGACGACCGAGGGTGCCCTGATGAACCTGCATCTCTAAACCGCCTTTCCCGAAATCCTGCATAGTTTGATCTATTAAATACGTGCTAGCTGCGGTTTTGCGCCCCTCGTCCTGTTATACAACAAATTGAACGACAAATTGATTTGTGATTTGTGGTCCGATATCTGGTTGCATTTGCAAACAACAGACAGGCACGAAACGGATTGTGAAACCTAAATCTATTTGTGTCAAAATTTTGTTCCAATATCGCAAAATCCCTCTTACAGTAATACAACTAATATACATATTATTTTATTCAACATATAAGAGAATTGTCTTGTTACGCACTATTTCTTAATAAGACATTAAATATAAATATGAAAATAATATCTTTCTGTACTTTCTGTGTGTGATTTCATTTCCTTAATTCCTGCGTTTCACGCCATTCCTTGTAATTAATATATTAATAGTTAAGTTTCGACAAGCGTTTTCTTGTACTTAAGATCTCATTCCCAGTGGAAGTATGAGTAGTGGAGTGAGAGTTGTTTATGATATTTAGTAGTATCAGGTACTGGTAATTAATGCAATGACATTTTAACCGTGGCAATTAAAGTCTACATCCATTTTGCGCTTATTAACATTTACAATCAGCCTCGTTTTCATTTCAAATCTTCATACTAATTTTACGAAGGTAATAGTAAATAATAATAATATTTGAAGTGTCCAGCGGTCTAATAATTAATTTTACTAATCTAATTAATAATATAATTAATCTATAATAATAAGACTATAATTAGCGATTTATTGATAATAAATAATATTATATATTATCAACAATAAATTAATAATATAATGTTAATAATATAATCATAAAATCTGTAATCGCCTATAATTAGTGGCACTTAATCGAGAATCAGTTTCGATCGTTAAGAGTGCGAACATGTAATTAACATCCATAGCAATTTTATTACGATGTTCGATTTGGTACACTGAGAAAAAAAAGCTGTTGCTTCAATTAAAGTGGTATCACGGTGTGTCAAAAACATAGGTAGTTCATTCAATTGTATTATTAATAGACCCAATATTTGGATTATTAAAACAATGATTGAATTATTGGTTTAAAAATGCAGACATTGAGTCTAATAATAATACAATTAAATGAACTACAATACTTATGTTTTTGGCACCCCGTGATACCACTTTAATTAAAGCAATAGCTTTTTTTTCTTAGTGTATCAGTTCATTTTATTTGTTCGAATCGCGCAACCCACCATTTCATACGTCGTCTCGGTTTGTAGTTTACGCAGCGTAGACTCTCGCTAAGAATTTTGCTCGCACATTTTTTCGCCGGTATTTTCTCCGATCGAAGGGAAGCACATCTTGCGTGCGTGAATGTCGGCAGCATCGAACAGCGTCGTATAATCGCCGTGGCGTGTTAAATCGACACGCGATCGAGATTAACCACGTTCTCCGACATTGTGCTTCCCTTCGCCTCATCTACAGATATGTAATATAAGATAATCTATTTATATTAAAAGACGCATCATTTCGACACTGTTTACTCTTTCGAAATTCATCGCGCATGTGATCGAATGGATTCTTGCGTTAATTACATATCTAATAATCTAGCATTA
>NJRL01000475.1:93445-112372 GCA_003063815.1 Aphaenogaster rudis
TTCTTATATTTAAGATTCTCTTAAGTACAATCTTAAGATGTCATGAACCAATCACAGAACCGTATTAGCGTCTTAAGACATTGCTTAAGACGGTCTTAAAATAAGAACGGACTATGAATACCGGCCATAGAGCCGTATTAGCATCTTAAGACATTACTTAAGATGATCTTGAAATAAGAACGGCTTATGAATACCGGCCCTTGTATCCACGATGCTTGAAATCGATCCGAGGTCTCGGACGGAGAGAGAATTGACCAATTGCATTGACCAATTGGCCGAATAGTTCAAATGCGATTGGTCAATTCTCTCTTCGTCCGAGATCTCGGACCGATTTCTAGCATCGTAGACACAGGCCCTAACATCGCGCGCGTAATGGACGCCAGCGTGCCGGAGCGTCGGTTTATTGCGTGTCGCGATATTTACTCATCCCGAATGCGTCGCGAATGCAATAAACCCCGGAAATGACGAAACGAACGATGGGTGCGCATCGTGTTACATTATATTAACGCGTATCCTCGCATTGTTTGATGTCGCGTTACTGGCTGCTCTTCGGTTGAATTCTCGCCTCGCGTTATCCATGTGGACACAAGCTATATTTATTTTAAAAAATGCGTGATTTCGGCGGGATCATTCATTTGAGGCTTATCGCGCCAGTAATTGAATAAATATTTGCATCAATTGTCGCGTTCAATAACGTTTAATTCTTTAAATAATATTTCGAATCGTGGTTCGCGGTGACGCGGATCTGCGTGAAGTTGTCGGCGCGCGCTTCGAATCTTTCCCAACGTCGCGGCGCACCGTGGCCGTAATGGCGTCGAAGCGTCGCGTCGCGTCGGTCCGCTGCGTCTCGCGCTATTTGCTCGTCCCGAATGCGCAGTAAGTGTAATAAAAGTCGAAAATGTTGAAACAAACTACGAATGAGCATTGTTTTATATTATACTAACGCGTACACTCGCGCGAGATTAATCGCGTCGTTCGATGTCGCGTTACTGGCGTATTTCTCTTCGGTCGAGTTATCGCCGCGCGTTATCCATGGACACAGGCTATTTATTTAAAAAACGCGTGATTTCGGCGTCATTTTGTTCGGGATTTATTGCGCCAGTAATTGAACAGATATTTGCATCAATTGCGTTCAGTAAAGCCTTGTGTCCGCGATGCTAGAAATCTCGGACAGAGAGAGAGAGAGAGAATTGACCAGTCGCATTTGAACAATTCGGCCAATTGATCAATGCGATTGGTCAATTCTCCTCCGTCCGAGATCTCGGATCGATTTCTAGCATCGTGGACACAAGGCTTAACAATTAATTCTTTAAATTTCGACTCGCGGTACGCGGTGCGACGCGGATCTGCGTGAAGTTGTCGGCGCGCGCTTCGAATCCTTCCCAACGTCGCGGCGCACCATACACGTAATGGCGTCGACCCGATGAGAACAGGTACGTGGAGTCCACGTTGAATCCACATATCTTACGTGAATTACGTGGATAAGAATTCATCGACATGATATCCATTTAATTATTAAATGGTAATTCACGTAAGATATGTGGATTCAACGTGGATTCCACGTACCTGTTCTCGCGTAGCATCGCTATTTACCTACTCGTCCCGAACGCGTCGTAAATGAATTCCGGAAATGTCGAAACGGGTGAGCACCGTGTTGTATTATATTAACATTATATGTACGATTGCGATTAACCGCATCGTTCTACAGTCTCAATCGCATCCTTCCATTCTTGGCATCCGTGGAAATTATCTAATTATTATTAAAGACGCGTTATTTTACTTTCTGCTTCCCTAATGTCCATTTCCACCAATGTAGATTAACTTTAATCTCGGTTTAACTCTTTATCTTTTTCTAATTCTTAAAACTAGAAAAAGAGGGGAGATTACGATTACTTCGGCCTCTCGATTTGACGATGAGTTTCTGGTAGTATTTTTTACGCTGAACAAAAAATTATATAGGTCTTATAGGGCTAACTGCTCTCGTTTTCGAGATATGCAGTGTTAAAGTAAAAAATAAATAACATGAATTTTCGGTAAATATGCATAAAACTGGTGCCACCTCCAATGATCTTGACCTTGACATATATAATTTTTTGTTCAGCGTAAAAAATACTACCAGAAATCATCGTCAAATCGAGGGGCTGAAGTAATCGTAATCTTGCCGAAAAAGATAAGAACAAGTTAAACCGAGATTAAAGTTAATCTACATTGATGGAAATGGACATAAATCGCGCATCGCGAGCGATCGGATCGTGCAAAGTACTCGATTGCAATCGCTAATTAGCTCAATTAATAACCATCTAGTAGCAATACTCGAGATATCGCGCGATGCTCGTGAATCGACAGTTCGCGACTAGCGTGAAGTTAACACGCGCGAACCGTTTTTCGCGCGTCGCTCGCTTCGTAACTCGCCATTTACATCGCGCGTAATGAACGTCGAAAGTCGCGACCGATCAAAGTGACTGTCGATCATTGCATTATTTTTTTAAATCGCGAGTGCAATAAACATCGTGCCGTACAAAGTGGCGAGCGATTGTCGCGTCGCGTTAATTAGCGTTCGCGATCGTAATTAGCCGTTTAGTGCTTCCGACTATTATCCACCCCAGTGACTATCCCGGGCGATGGAACAACGACGGAGAAATGGCGGCGGTGTAACGACTGATAAGTAAATTTGTTCGATCGTCGATTAATTAATCCGGCATTATCTCGGAAAAGCGAGTTTACCGCGAATCAGAAAAAAAAATAAGCTATATGCTCTCATGTTATATTCTCATATTACATTCTCGTTCGATCGATAGTAATAAATTTGATATTTCGTGCGCGGCTATATACGTTAATCCTATCTTTAGAAACAAAATATAAAATAATAAAATAATAAAAAGTAATTAAAAAAGTAATAAAACTGTTTAACTAAATAATAAAACCGAACAGTAATCGAATAGAGACAAAAAGGTATAATTTTTATCAGAATTTAAAAGATTATTTTTCGCTTAATTTCCCTTTGCATAAAATATAATGTTTATTTTTTTACGAATTACTGTTTTAAAAATTCTCAAGTGTTTTTGGATCATTTACACTTGGAAAAATAATTTTTGTATCAATAAATATATTCTTTATTCTATGTATGTACGATAAAAAAAACAGAAGTCTTTTACATATAATTTTTGTTTTACAGATCAACATCCTGTGCTGATGTTCATTCCGGAGAGTCATATAAATCTTTTATCGCCGTAAAATAACGGATTAATGTGAAAAATTAAAACCAACATATAAAAATTTGTTCTTTTTGCGATTGAATTTCAATATCAGTTACTATATTTTATTACTCTCTCATTACTGCTCTTACTTCCACTGTATGCGAGGTCTAATACTACTGCAAGAAAGCAAGCGTTTAATAATTAGAAAAGCCACGTTGGTTTTTGCCAAAGTGGTTTTGTGCAGAATTTCGTAGAGAATTTATGGCATCGTGAAATCTCATTAAATTAAGATGTCATTTAATTAAGACTGTTCTCATCATAGCGCTATTTTTTATGAGTTTAAAAGATTAGATTTACCTGGGGGTAGTTACCTTTAGCCGAACTCTGCGATCGAATGATATGAGGTTATGACATAAACATGTGACGATATGTTATAAAAAATATCAAGGGTTTTATACGAAAATGAAAGTACATGCTATGCTATGTACGTGTGCCAAAGCTGTAATAAAAAATTTTTTTAACTGCAAAAAAAAACGAGTAGTTTAACTTTAAATTATTAAAAAGTTAGCATCGTAACCAGAAAGCTTCTATAGATTTTACTGAGCGCGTAAACAGTCTCGCGTAGCTTTCAAATAATCGATAACTGAAATAACATCATGCTTAATGGTGCGATAGATATTATTTCGAATGCACAAACGGTTGAAAAATAAAGTTAAAATTAACAGGGGATACAGTATCGTTAATACGAGTAGGGCATCCCATTTATTATCCTATTACCTATCACAACATCTTGCATTAGAAGGTAAATGGAACTGTGAAAAAAACACAGAAACCAAATGAGATAAGTAAAAAGAAGACACAGGGAGCAAGAGCGAGAGTAGCGAAACTAATAGGAGGAAGCGGAAAAGAAAAAGTGTTGCTAGAACTCAAACCTACCCTCCTGAATTACTTGTTACTAAGAACATACTGACTGATGGCACTGACCACGTAATCATTAGCGTCGAAGTTGACGTCGCTCTTCTCGTCCGACATCGAACTTAATTCGCCGGTCATGGTGTCGCCGTTGACGGTGGACGGTGCATACATATCCGCGGTCTGCGACTTATTAATGCCTGTACAAAGATAACATATGGTGAACACATGAATAGCAAAGCGAGATGCGAGTAGTAGGGCTACGGCCTCACACAGAAGATGAATTTAAATGAAACGATTTAATTTTGTCTTTTTAACAACTAGTTACACATGCAAATCGCAAATTTTCTTGATAACATATAAATAATTCAAAAAAGACACATAACGATAAATTTAATATCTATGAAGTTATAATAATGAATTTGATCATACAATCCATATTATAGTCGGATATTTATTAGTATTACTAATCAACTTTACCTAATTAATATAATTAAACTTTGAATATGTTGGACATTTTGATCAGATCAAAACAACGTATAGTATTGCGTTATTTCCATTTTACTTTAAAATACTTTTTAAAATTTATTAGTAAAATAAACTAGAGTCATCTTCTGTCATGGCCAGATTAGCCAATCGTTGGGCTAATCTTCGAAAGCTTTGAAGCGCGTACGCGCTAAGTATTATTGGTCGCAAACTTACGAGTTTTATTTCGTTTTCGTATTATGTACCACAACATGATGAAGACATTAACGATAAAAATGATGACGGAAGTCGCTGCTAACGTATAGATATAATTCATCGGAAAGTCGCCCTTTTCCGAGAGGACGTCCGGCAGGTTTTCCTCTTTATTCGGGCCTAGGGAAATAAAGGAGAGAAAGAACACATGATAGATATCATATTTACCAGCACGCTGGACCTTCTTTTTCGACTTTACTGTAGCAAAGACTATGGTTGCGGCAATGAGTAGGCAAGCAGAGGCGGAAACAGTGATGATAATGACGATGATGTAGGAGGAACTATTCTCGCTTGATGTCAACTCGGTTGGTGGCGCCTCGCCTGTAACCCAAGCCAATGCCCCATCACCGGTTTGTGTTATTCATGCAATGTCTACATTGTTAGTCACACGTTCAACTTCGAAATCTTCAGTTATTGCGAATGCTGTAACGCCGCTAATATGGCGGATTTACAACCAGTAATTAGATAGGTCAAATAGCAACTAGATACTTGCTCAGCTTATCTATTGTCTCCCTTTAAAAATGGCAAGCAAGTAGCTGTTGGATTGCGTTTCTGCGCTGGTGTAAAATAGCCATAACAATGCGCGGCTGTTATACGACAGTTTGGTATTGGTTTTCAAATTTCGACCATAACTTCCTTGTTAAGCCTGTAATTTCTATCTTGGAATTAGAAGCGCTTGGAAAAATACTATGTCGAAATTAATTTCAAAGCTAAGCGTCACTGTACTGATACGGCTATTGAAATGAGACATGCGGAAAATCACTGCATACGTATGATACTTGTAAATGCTATGCTATATAATGTCCACTGTACTTTATTACAACTAACCCACGATATAAATGCCATGCGAACATTCATGAGACACACTAAATGTACGCAACGTAATACACGATCAACCTAATTACTGAGTACAATTAATTACGTGGATGCGGAGCAATCGCGTTTAATTATGTCTCGATGATCTGCATAATGATTTAGCAAGCTGTTATTTTCCACCATATAGCATGAATAACGATGTACTATCTAATGCAGGTACTTCGCTTGTGAGAAAAAAATAATTATAATCTCCATGAGGATGATTTTTATGATTATGTTTCGTCACATATTATATTGGAGAGTCACTGTTTTCGATTAGGAAAGCAATCTACGGTGTTTATCTACAACTTACGAAGCGTCTGGACTTTGACGAGATCCGGCAAGAAACCGCTGTCTCCCTTCTCGTTGATGGCCTTTACGCTAAACACGTAATAAGTCCCCAGCGACAGGCCGGATATAGTGGCCTTGTACTCGCCGGGCATGACGTCCAGGTAGTGATAACGATCCTCATAATCCAGCGCCTGTCGCCATCGTATCTGATGGGACGTCGGCAAGCCGCCGTCAAAACCGCGCTTCCAAATCAACGTGACCGAATCGTGCGTGTAGTTGTAAACTTCTAAGTCGCTTGGCTGGTCCGGCGGTGATGTGACGTCCAAGTGTATGTCGTCTGTGGACTTTCCCATTTTGTTTTGGGCATGACATTCGTACTTTCCGTAGTCCTGCGACCTCACGTGGTAGATGGTCAACGTCGTTTCCGAATAGAGCTCGGACAGCTAGGGAACATAGGGAAGCTTTATTACTTTATCATTTAAGGATGTAAATATTATTAAGACATCAAAGTCAGAGAGATATTTCGAGTATGTAACGCGCGTTTCGAGTATACAGCCATTGTTAATGATATAGTTACGTTTACGGCAAAATTTTAATTAGGTGTTGCGACCTCTTTACAATTTGCAACGGTAAATATCTCCTTAACTATGTCCAACATGGAAATGCTATCAAAGTGAAATTCGTTCGAAGTTAAACGAAGAACAAGATTTACAGTACGCAATACAATACTGTAGAGCCTCGACGCTCTAAAGGAGATATACTGGTAAAGGAAGTCGTTATTTAAGAGATAAGTACATCTTATAAAGCGACTTACATCGCTGTGAGTGATACTGTATTTATCCTCGGTTGCATTCGGCAATAAAGTTTTCCCATTGAAGATCCAAGTGAAACGCGGCAATGGAGATCCTCGCGCTTTGCAGAACAATTGGACGTTTATTCCTTTGTTCGCCGCTGCCTTTCGCGTCAGCGGGGTGTTCGTCATTTCCGGTTTAACTGCGCATAAAAGTACCAGTAAATTTTTTATTACGCGCTTTCCGATACGTAAATCGCGCACACAAATATATTTCGCGATGTTTCGCGTATATCACGTGGTATCTATAACTGATTTTTCTCCTGAGATACGTCGACATTTTTGCGGCATTATCGAGTCGGCGACACTTCTATTATTGACTATTGTTCATTATCATTGATGTTATATTGATCAAGCATAATTATTGCAATAATAATATTGTACTATTTAATTATTAACATCAATAATTAGGATACTTTTCGCTAAATTACCATTAATTATTTAGTGTATAAATATTGAGACTAAATAGATATATTAGTAGCCAATATTATTAATCATACACACGCGCGCGAATTCTCTCGACTTTTTGTTTCAAACTCATTTACATGCTAAATCCACTGCTCGCGCTTACTTTTTTTCTAAAAATATAGTAACGGCTAATTTCTAGTTAAATCGCTATTACTAGACGATGCGTGGCAATTAAGTTCACTCGATGCACAGTGATTAAATTACCGCGATTAAATTATGTGATACGATATTTAAATTACTAAAAATTATTACATCAAAACCCATCCAATTTTTATCGCACGTTTAATCGCACTTAGCACTTTCCCTTAGAACTCGGCAATATTATTGTTATAAATAATCGAGATAAAATTCTTTACGTACAATTTGTAATAAATAGAATAGGATCCGATGTTACGTTGCCGATGCCGTTGTTGACCTTGCATCGATACTCGCCGACGTCTTCCTGGCTGGGATATTCTATGTGAAGGTACGATGTCCGATTAATGAAAGACGTCGAGTAACGTCCTGGCAGCTCAGGATTTGATCCTACTTTCTGCCACGTGACATACTCGTCGCCGATCGGGCTGCCATCGACTTCGCAGAATAGCTTCGCCTCGATGCCTGGTGAATAAACTATCCCCGACGAAGAGGTGCGCTTGATTTTAGCCGGATCTATGGGATATCGCGAGTAAAACGATGAGTCGTGATTCGCATATTAGCGAGAACAATTTTATATATTGAAAAAGACTTCTTACACTGAAAAAGAAATCTTTTTCAGTTAAATAAATATATTTTTCTTTGAAATAAAGTTTCTTGACTGAAATAACTATTTATCTCATTTATAAAAACGTTTTATTATATTAAATAAATAATTATTTAAATAAAGATAAATATCATTTTAAAAATCAAATATAAAACAAGAGAGAGAAAGAGATATTAGAGAAGATTAAAGAAAGATTAAAGTAATTATAAAAAATTGGGCAAAAAATTAGAGATAATGGAAATTGCGAGAGATAATCGATCATCTGTAGACATATATTAAAATTAATCGACAATTTTCTAAGATGTCAAATGCTGCTGATACTTCTTCTATAATGAAATTAATCTCGATGATAACGTAATAAAGTTTACTTGCGTATTAACGCGGTAATATTGTTTACTTACACTGCACTGTCAGATTTAGCTGATAGAAGGTGGTTCCCTCCTTGTTCAGCGCCTCGCATATGTATGTGCCGGCGTCGTGACGATCCAATCTCGTGATATTTAGCGTGGAACCGTGCGCGGTTATTCTCTTACCGTTGCTACCTAACGGCAGACCATCCCTCGTCCACGTGTATTCCGTCGTGTTGGGATTGCCCCTCGCCGATACGGAAATTACAAAGGGCTCTCCTTCCAGGCCGGTTAATTCGTAAGGGTCCAACGGCGAGAATATCGGCTTGTCTACGGAACAAAAAAAAACAAGTTCGTTATCGTTTTTTATTTCCGTCATATCTGATCAGGCGGGATGTTAAAAAATAGCGTTATTCGAGTCGATATAATTATCATTTAATATAATTTTCAAAAAAGCATCATCATGAAAAGATGCAAATATATAAACTTTTTTAAAATTGCTATTTGATAAAACTGTACAGTATCATTTTTTTTCAACGTTTATACACAGTTTCGAACGTTCGTTATACAGTTTTATTTCTTTTATTTCCTGGATATAATCGTGCAATTAAAAAAAAACTTGAATAATCCGTATATTGTTGTATATTCGACTAGCGAGATTACAATTTTAAAAAAGTATGAAAAAGATGTAACAGTTTTTTGTTAAATTTACATATCTATTTATTATATATCTGTTTAATATAAAATATTTTTTTCGTATCACGTGCGTATCGGTGTTTTTAATATATTTTTAATATATTTAATATATTTTTATAACAAGCTTACGTAAAAATAAATAACGGATTAATTTTTCTCCCTTCACAATCTCACTTGTGCATTCCTTTCAACTCATTTGTACTCAACAATTGATTGTTATTGTACGCCGTTGTTATTGTACATACGATATATCGCGAATATAAAATGCGAAATAAATTTATACCGCGATCCGATACATCCAGGGAGATAGAAAGAGACACCGCCGTGCATTCGCGCCCCGCGGAGATTTCCGGGTTGAACGCACTCGCGTCCGGCACGATCGTGCGTGCGTGCTGATCTTCGCAGGTGTACAGATTATGTTGTTAAGTGCGATCTACTTAGGTCTACACTCACATAGCACGTCCAGTGTCGTGGCGTCGTGGCTAGATCTCCCCAATTCGGTGTTCTTGGCCTCGCAGGTGTACACCTCGCCGTTCATGTCCTCAGTTAAGTCCAGCGAGAGCTCGACGGACGAGAGGTAGCCGCCGTGTAATCCGGGCTTGGTGCTGTTCCTGGTGCCAGGCACCGGTATCCCGTTCTTCCACCACGACATTTCGGCGGCGGGATTGCTGCTGCTCGATTCGCAGATTAAACGTCCCTCCTGGCCGGCGTGAAAATCCTGGGGCTCGCGGTTAATCTTCACCCTCTCCGGCGGAACTGGAGGGGATGAAAAAAAGTCGACGTTTAAAATATCGCCATCGCTGCGCCGAGATTCGCGACTCGCGGCTCGTGAAGAAAAACAGAGAAATTACAGCATCGTTCAATCATGCGCTAGCTTTTCTTACCGGAGAAACTTAAACGTCTCTCCCTCGGTCTAACAAGCGATGCCGCGATAAAAAAAAAACATACAAAAGGATTTTGATAGTGAATATACGGGATGAGTCATATCTTACAATAGACTTTCAGCACGAGAACTTTGAGCAGGGGGATCTCGGTGGCGGAATTCGTCGCCTCGCATCGCACGTGGGCATTGTTGTCGGACGCGTTGACGAGTATCGCCAGCTCGCTCGAGACAGCGTGATTTCGCTGTCTCACTGTGCCGAGTACCTGTGGTATAAGATAACAATGTCAATGTAACGATCTACGCAGTGGCGGATCTCAAAGTATTTACAGACGTAAATTGATGTAGAGGCCACTATGTTTGCAAAAATTAGAAGGCTTCAAAAGTGCAGGAAATAAGCCCATAAATTGTAAGATCTTTTAAATATAAAAAAATCGGCTTTATATATATATATATATAAAATAGATCACTCTTACGAATTATGCACTTTTACCATTCTTGCCCGGAATTCTTTAATTTTTATTCGAGGAAAAGTTGCAAGAAGAGTTAATGCCGTTACTTTTAATAATTACTACCTACTTCCAAAAGACGAGTTTTGTTTTAAGATCTTCTGTTTAAGACACTGCGAGGAAATTTAAAACTAACGAGGAGTTTTAATCTCCGAATGCACAAGATCATTCTTGAATATTTAATCAAACGTCAGCCTTGAGAGAAACTGAAAAGTCTTCTGAGACTAGATAATTAAATTAATAAGAATTAATTACTTCCATTATTATTATTTCTTCAATAATTAGTAAAACTTTTGAGACTAGAAAAATGAGGAAAGAATTTTTCTGCTTAGAGGCGCATGTCTTTTGAGTCCGTGTGATATAATCCGCCACTACTAAATTTACGACGAGCCTTGTACGAGTTCACGTACCTTGCGGTCGTTCTTGTACCATGTTAACGTGGCCAATGGATTACCCGCCGTAGCGGTGCACATGAGCTTCAGCACCGTTCCGGCGACTATCGTCGTGCCCTCTTCGTATCCGGTGACGGTTAGTTTTGAAGGTGGATCTACAAGATTGAAAAAGTCCGGTCACAACTGGAATTAATTACTTTTTAACACGCTGGCTGCTGTACGACCCCATCTGCGATAAAGTGCCGCGTAAACCGCCGGCGTGTCACAGTACGTCTTATTTTATATTATGTTTTCGCATCGCAAAATAGTTTAAATAATTTTAACCGAGGGGTAAACCGCTGAGGGCATTGCGGTGTACAGATTTGGGGCATTAGTGGGCATTACTAGGGCACATTAGTATTACATAAAAAATTCATTAGTAATGCCCAAAAATTGTGTACTTTTGTGTACTTAGTGTACTTGTGTAAAGTACTTGTGTACTTAGTGTAATACCCAAAATTGGGCATTACTAGGCATTGGTGTACACAATTTTGGTCAGCGGTTTACCCCTTGGTTTTAACGGTTACGTGGCACATCAGGGGGAATGTTTGTTTTTCAGAAAAAAAAGAAAATAGTAAAATAAGTAAAAAAACTTATAAAATAAGTTTTTAAAAAGCTATGCTATTATTTGGTATGTTGGCATATAGAGAATAAAACAAATAATACATTGTGGCAGTTAACGTGTTAGCTATTCACGCGTTATGAATCTCCGACTTTTGCTATTTATACCTCCGCATGATTTAGAAAATATTTCCATCAGAAGCCAGAGCGCGAATGAGTGGAAGAAAAAGAATGATCCAGTAATAGAAAAATTTTTTAAACCCGGAGCGAATATGCGAGTATAAAAAAAGAACACAAATTTTTCTCCCGCATTTTTATCACGCCGCAGTTCGCGCGTTTATCATTCGTCTCCGCCTTCTTTTGTCGACTTCATCACATTGTTCGTTGAACATTCGGTAAAATGATAATTTGTAAGGATTATTTGTTGAATCCAGTTACATTATTGGACACGAGTGGCATTCGTTATAGTCTCGGATTGCCGAGCGGTATTGATTGGAGGCCACTAATTGTTTAGTATATTCAGACAGCGAATAATTTTAATGCATGTAATTACAAGCTGAAAACGCAGTTGATTATACAAGGATTATTTATTTATGGCGGAAATTAATGTCGGTCGATTACGGTTGTATTATTGCGAGAGTGTATCATGCGCGCGACATGACGTAACGTCGAATATGTTAAATGAATTCTGACCATCGGATTCGGGAGAGTATGCGTATGCATGTTTTGGGAACCCGGATAACGGCGCCGCGGTCGATTAATTTGTCATCGCGTGCCGCGAAGATGTCAGCGGGAACGGGTAACAACGTTATTGTTACCCAATTTTCTAAACACGCTACAAATTGATCGTTGAGGAAGATCGAACACGGTATCTATTACTCCGACAGCGTATTTGAGGAGAACATCCGCGCGTTATATAATATTCCCAGATAGCAAAGAGAATCCAAAAGGAATTCTTTTAGAATTCCCGAATTATGAAATGAATTCTTTTTCCATCCCATTTCTGCCCTAAAAAAAAACACTCTTAAGGGTTCAAAAAGAATTTATTTTTGTTCCTTTTGTATCTGGAAAAGGGCTCACCAATTCTGAGCCCTTTTCCAGATACAAAAGGAATTCTTTTTATACTCTATAAGAATACTATTGGAAAGGAATTCTTTTTGAGTTCATTTCGAACAGATTACGCTAATTCATAAAGAATTCAAAAAAGTAAATCCTTTATGAATTCATAACGATCACCTGTGCTATCTGGGTTTCATCTTAAGAGCAACATTTTTTTAACAATATCTTAGGTAGTTTTGCTCATTTTAGCATACGTGTCAGAATTGTCTGTGGCAAAGATGGTACTTTTGATCAGAATTTAAAAGAAAAAATGAAGATCTTCATATGATGTTATTTTATATTAATTTATATGTAGTTATAATAGTATTATAATATAAGTATTATAATTAGTTATTTATATATGTTGTTTATGTTTTCATTGAAAATATATTAAATGTGGTGGGTTCCTCTTTAACGAGAATATCCATGAACAGGATTATTTGCATTCATAAATGAAGCCGGAAGAGCGTAAATAATCAACCGAATTTCGTTTTTCATTTTAATTAAGTCGATCTTATCTCGATTTTCGTCTTAACGAAGATTTATCGGACGCGCGGTCGCTGAAAAATTTAATATCTTCAATTGGCGATTGAAAGGTCCTTCCGTAAGGTATCTCATAGTAGTTCCGGTACACCCGGTACGGTTCTTTGACGCGAGGCGGAAATTAGATTTTCGCCGCGGGCGAGAAGCGTAGGGTCTCGTTACAACTGCGATGTGCCCGCGCTTGTACCGAGTGCCCGGCGAAATTGTACGATAGGGAAGAGGGATACTCACATATCACGTTGATGGTGTGCGTGCCGACCACGTTCTCGGTGAGCTTGGCGTTGGAAGCGTGGCAGATGACGACGATGCTGCGGCTCTTGCGATTAATGCTGAACGTCACGTTCGAGCTGGTGATCCAGCCACCGTTCGGCGCCAGCTCCGTCTTCGAGGCGTTGCTCTCGAAATTATGCCCGTCCACCGTCCACTTTATATCCGCGGGCGGATTCGAGTTCTCCGTCGTGCAAGTAATGAGCACCTGGTCGTCCGCCTTCGCCTCGGTCGGACCGCTGATGGTTACTCCGGCGGGCGCGACTGCGGATCGTAAAAGCAAGCGCGTGAAAAAGCTCGAATTAGCTCACCTGGCGGCGGTTCATAAAAACCCACCGGTGAAGATAATGGATAAGGAATAGATCGGTAGATATTTCATTTGATTCGGAACGAGAGCAGATTCAGGATAAATACAAGTGTATAAGGTAATTGGGGGGAAGGATGCCAAATGGGGTAAGATGCCAAGCAACCATGATTCAGAATTCGTTACTCCACACATAGTGGAGTCACTATCCGACTCAACACAACGAGTCGTGGATGGTATTTTTGGGGAAAACGTTTCCACACATAGCCATACATCCATTACATCTAATAGAAACATACCCCTAAATATTGCATGATATAAGCAAACGAATATATTCGTTTGCTTATATCATGCAAACCAGCAAACACAGTTTGTAGCAGTTACATAACATTGATGTAAATGTTACATGTAACATAACTCTATTACATCTATGTTATGTAACTACTACATTTGTGTTTGCTGGGTAATTACTCGTCAAGATAGCCGGTTTCTTCTCTCGTTTCTTCAGACGATTGAATGGGCAAATCAGACGGTTCATCATGACTTTGAGGTTGTGCACAAGAATCCAACGAGTTACAAGTTTATAAGTTAACTACTACTGTATATTCATTTTATAGTGTTTTCTAATGCTGTGTATTTTTTAAGTAACAAATACATTTATTTGAATTAATATATTATTTCTTTTATAAATTAAATACAAAATGTTTGACGTCTTCCCCCAATTACCTTATCCCGTTCGCTTGAACTGTCCAGTACACTGGACATAGACTAAATCGACTTATTGTTAATACAGTAGGCTATTTTGCAGATTGCACATCTATGTACTCACAATTCTGTTTTACTTTTTTGGATTGCCGTTTGATGAAAACTATTAATGTTGATATTTTGTTAGATAAATAATTGGTGTAAAAGTGAGATTCAATATATTTGAAGATAAGAACTTCTTGATATCACTTTTGGGTGTGCTAATGCATGTAAACAGTTGTGATATAATTTATTCGCGAAGAAAAAATCAGGGGCTTTGTTGAATAGTATCCAGTGTACTGGACACTTTCAAGTGAACAGAATGAAAAAAAGAAGAAGACCAAGAAAAAAAGAGAAAGACCAAGATCTGGTGAAAGCGTCAATGAAGATGAACCTGGATCAAAAAGAAAAAAACAGCAAAAAAAGGTGTAATTCAAGATAGCATTGGTCATATGCCTATTTTTTGGATATATATAAGAGGCTATGCATTGTAAGAAAAGGGATTGTTCCCGAAAACTTTTTTTTATTGTGAAAAGTGTCAAATTAGTCTTTGTATAAGTCGTAAAAATAACTGCTTCAAAGATTTTCATTCCAATAATTAGAACAACATTGTACTTTCTGATGTCTCTTTAGTTTTTTCTTATTGTAAAAGCTTATTTTTATTAATAGTATATATGTTATGACTAATTTTGTTAAATTCAATATTTTTTCATAAATTCCGTTTATAATCGTAATAAAAAGCTCTAAAATATCATAAAAACTTTATCTTTCAAAAAATGATGAAAAATGTTCCTCTCACTTGAACTGTCCAGTATACTGGACAGTTGGTTTACGCTTTCATTAGTACGCTACAGAGAAACTGACTGCAAAAGTTGTAGTTTGGTAACATATTCTTTACTATTCCAATAAAAAAATTTTTACAAAAGTCCAAATACACTTTCAAGTGAACGGGTTATACTGATACGCACATATTTTTATTCTTGGCGGATAAAAATACGTGCGTATCGGTATAACAACAAAAACGGAAGATATTAGAAAAGATAACGAAAAAGGAATTATTGAATTCGTGCGTTTTTGATCTTGATATTTCGCTAAGCAAATTTCCGGGAACCGAAAGCCACCCGAGCTACGTTCGGGAAACTAATGCCGCTCGCTGTCGTCAATTTTCGTTTTTGACATCGGCCGTAAAAATACGAAATAAGGTTTACCGACAGGCTGTCAATAACTGCAACAGTACGGTCGACAACCGTTTACCCTTAATCGTGAGTGTACGATAAGCCAGCCACGGTATATTTTCCAGCTTTATCCACATATATCACGCGAACATAAAGTTAGCAAAATTTCAATTTGGGTAACGCGAACGTAGCCTCGGCGAAAATAGAGAAGCGGAATTATTTATGCGGCTGTTCCGTCGGCAAGAGATCGTCCATACGCTGTGCAACCTTAGTTGTGCAATACTATGCCTTGTGGTAAAGTAATGGTAAGTGCCACAGACAGGCACCCGGCAACGTTAATATTCTAACACCTTAAATACGTCTCAAGTATCACTCGGCGAGAAATACGCAGAAATTCTGCGAGATTCAAGAACAGAAAAAAAAGGAATCTTTTAAGAGCAATATATATATAAAATCCATATTTTTCTATCTTTCTACATTCACCTTTTGGATTATCCAGTTGAACCATTCCTTAAAAGCATTAACTCGGTACGATAAATAAAATAAAATCCGGAGCTATCGAGCGTAACTGTAAATAAATTAAATTGAGGTATTTCGCGTTATTCGATTCGTATTAAAATAAAAAGGATCATAATATATAATTACGTAGGCGGGATTAATATACATATTACTAAATGTGCGAAAAATTAAGTCCATTATTCCATCCCGATTAATATAAGAGATAATAACAACACGCGATTATAGGAGGGTTGGATATAATATGCAGGGGAACGGATGAAGGGACGACGGGGGAGATTTTCTCAGAGTGCATTTCTCGAAATGCAATTTGCAGCGTTTCACCGCTACCTAACCGCGCGCAATTATCGCAGGCGCGCACACTTACAAAGCACGGTGAGATCGACGTGCACTTTCATGGGCTGCACGCTCATGATGTTGGAGACCTCGCATCTGTAGCGGGCCTTGTCGTCCTCCGCTCGGGCTATGAACGAGTACACGTTCTCGCTGACGCCGGGGCCTCTGCGATGGGCCGCCGTGACCTTCTCGTCGTTCCTGTACCAGACAATTTCCGCCTGCGGATTTCCGCCGCGTGATCGACAGGCGAGCTCCACATTTTGACCGCGTTGCACAGTCTCGCCCTCGGTATAGCCCTCTATGTACGGCGGTCCAGGTGGATCTGCGGGGCAGACGCCGACATTATATACAGGCGTCATATGCTAGCGAAACTTATTTGAAAACGTAATCCGGATAATTGGGCTCGAAAGTCATTTCTCAGCTCAAATAACTCAAAGAGGTGACGCGCATGCGAGATTCGAGAAGAGCTCCGCAAATACGTGGATCCGCATGGCGCGTTCTAATTTTATAATATTAGGTGAATTGCAATTCATTTTGAGGATTATATTACGTACTAAATTCAACGCAACTTGTTACATTAATTTCAATAATAATTGGTGAAAGCGGCACTAAACAATTTTGCTATTACCGCGATACGTATCGCGCCATATATATCTCTAAATTGGCAGAGTTATTCTCCAGAGTTGGCTCTTGTTATTCTATCTTACTAATAATACGTAGAAGGCATTCTTTTTTATTCGCGTACAGATGCTGCTCGCGTCAGTTTCCTGCATAAAGCGTCGTAAAATTAAAAAAGAGAGTGTGGACTTGGAATTAATATCGACTCGTTTTCGGTAATTTCGGTAATGTTACACGGAAAGAATGGTTTTGCTGAAATATCTAAAAATTTGATCAGATACAGATCTGAAAATAATTTTGTCGGGCCATTAAAATAATTATGTAGGACGCCCAAAATGGTTGCTGGAATATTGAAACTTTTTGTAGCATTTTCATCATGTTTGAGCGTCTCACGTAGTTACTTTTGATGATCTAACAAAATTATTTTCAGATGTATATCTGGCCAAATTTTTAGATACTTCAGCAAAACCGTCCTTTCCGTGTACGAACTCCAATTTCGTATAACTCCACACAGCACACTTTATCCTGAGAATATCCCAAATTGTTCCAGATTTCCAAATGCAATCCCAGGGACGTCTCAGTAAGTAATTTCTGGGATATCCAATAAGATGCCGTGAGATTTTGTATGCATATCCAAGGGATATGACAGGATATCTTAGTACGTGGCATCGCCGCCAGATGGACGCGGTGGTGTCTATTTTCTCGTAAGTAAAAACCACACAGGAAGGAATAAAAGACGCAGCATTATGAGATTATTCTCTCATGTTCTAATCATGGTGGAAAGAATGTATATTTACACCATGGTTCTAATAATATGATTCTTTAAAGGAGAGTCCCCAAAAGTGGATTCCAAGATGAGAGTAAAGAGATGTTACTTTGAAAGTATAATTGTATAATTAAAACGACGAAAAATATTAAAGTCGTTTAGTCGTATAAAAGAAATGAAACAAGGATATTGATAACAATAATATATCTTACGATATTTCTAAAGTTTACCTGGATATCCTCTGGACATCGTTCAAGATATCCATAGGATGTCCCATAGGTGGACACTTGTGCATCGTTGGATGTCCACCGGATATCTAAGACCATCATGGGATATCTTATGGTTATTACGATATCCCAAAATGATGTTTGTAGGACGTCCCTCGGATAAAGTGTGTTGTGTGGGACGCTATGCTTTTTTCACGACAATATATCGCGCGCGCTGACACGCCATGGCATAAGCGATCACGCGAGCGCACGTTTTTATAGCGTACCTACGTACGTCTGTCGTACTTACAGAAAACGGAAAGTGTGATGGTGGCCCGCATAGGCCTGTCTATGGGTATTGCCGGGTGGCTGGCCTCGCAGGTGTAATCCATCCCATTATCGTCCGCCGTGGGCATGATGGTAATGGAACCGTGAGTGTCGTACTTGAGCAATTCCTTGGACGTCTCCCCGGGCTTGGCCGTCTCTTTATCTGCAACATTGTCCGCGCAAATCGCGAAATAAATACCACCTGTCACCTGCCTCTACTTTATAGTCGCGAAATTAACCGCTTTGATCATCATTTTTTGCCTTTCATGTTACTTGAACATTTCAGGAATGCGGAATAGCAAATTGCGATCAATTCCTGTTGCCATTTACTCTTATCTCGTAGCGCAGCGAAATTAATCTTTTTTTAAATCATTATCTCGTTCTTTATAACTGTCTAACAATTTCAAGGAAGTGCAGTAGATGATGTCATATTGATATTTTATTAATTACTTTCCGAAATTTTTCGAGAGTACAAAGTTGCTTTCAGTCCAAATTACATATATTACGTGTCTCTTTCAAAATTTGTAATTAATTTTAATTACAAATTATT
>NJRL01000475.1:134738-157852 GCA_003063815.1 Aphaenogaster rudis
AAGAAAGAAGAAGAAAGAATCTTCCTTCTTTCTTCTTCCACATCCCAATCGCTAATATCTGATCCTTGTTCCTTATATTTTTTATTGTGCGGATTAGCGATTGGGATGAGGAAGAAAGAAGAAGAATTTTCCTTCTTCCTTCTTCCACATCCCAATCGCTATAATATCTGATCCTTGTTCCTTATATTTTTGATTGTGCGGGGCCTTTATATTCTCCGATCGTTCTCCGCGAACGCTTAGTAATTATCGGCGCCGGCGTTCTATTGATCCCTGCGATTAACGACTCGCGAGTGTGTCCACGCTCGCGACAGCGACGGCGATCTATCAACGTGAATTCGGTGATTCGCCAAAGTCCCTCTCCGAATTTCCGCTCCAAAGTCCCGCTAATTCATGAGGCGTCGCAGGAGTTAAAGCGAATCGTGGCTTTCGATCGTGTCCTTTCGCGTTGTTCTTCCGTCTCAATGCGCAGTAAAGTGCATTAACATCACGTGCGATTAACGCCGGGAAAGTGCCGCGTCGTCGTCGTGTATCCTGGTGATTAGCGCGCGCGCGATAATTAACCGTGTTCTCGCGAGTGAATATCCTCCGAGTGTTAGGAGGAAGCAGTATGACGGAGAGGTGTGCAATGTATTACTTATTTATGCTTTATATTGCATAAATATAATATAGATGCTTCATTAGATATACTGCCTTGGCCAAAAGTATAAGGCACCTATATTTTTTTCATTTATCAGAAAGTTTAAAAAATGATTTATGGCACTTGCTGTGAATTATTCTTTGTTTCAAGAATCTTTTAAATTTATGTATAATGCCGGTAACTAATAGGAAACAATAACAGATAAAAGAATTTCAGATAAATGAAAAAAATATTAGGTGTCTTATACTTTTGGCCATTTCCACACTGCAAATCCAAGCGTGTTATTTTTACACGCATAAACATCTAAAAATGACACATTTGACTGAAGTCCTTTTTACATGTTTCTTGCCGTTTTAGGTTACATCATTTAACACGTTTAATCGTATTAAATTAAAAATTAATACATTCAATCGTGTTAAATAACATGATTTAAAACGGCAAGAGATGTGTAAGAAAAGCTTCAGCTAAAATGACACGCTTGGATTTTCAGTGTATTGAAATTAATTAATACTGGAATAATTTATTCAAATAATAATTTATATTTGTTTACATATTATAAAAATTTATATTAAAAATATATACACATCATTAGCCAATCTCGATCTCTTATATAACTATAATTCCGTATCAGTATTTTCGACTTTTAATTAATCTGCAAAATACAAAAGATTAAAGTATTACACAGTGGTTGTGCGATATTTCGTAGTATTCTATACCGTATAATCCAAACAAATATTTTTAATTTAATCCCGCATTGAAATTTTTTTACGTTTGCTTTTTTGCGCCCTGGCGGGATCGCAGTAATTACGTCGTCATGCGCGGTTGCATTCGGTTAAGTACGCCGTAGACGATATTTAAAATTGAACCTGCACGCGCTGCGTACCGTTAAATGGTCGTTTTGAATAAATTGCGCATATCGTATACATAGATTTTCGGACAGTGGGTGATAAACGACGCAATCTGCTGATTTCGGACGATCCGCATTCGCTCTTGTTTTATAGCACTCGGCTTTCGCGCGCCAATCTCTCTCCACATCCACGAGTTAATTTAATGTCAGAATGGCGTACGCCCGCGATTTATTGCCGAATTCTATTAAGCGCATACAGAAAACCGTGCTCGTCGGCGCAATAATTATATACGGGATGTGGCTCTATACGTAAATGCGTAATCGCATTTAACTTGATCGAATTCCTTCCACTTACGCGCAATAACTCGCACATAGAACATGACTACCGTCGAAAGTGCATGTAGAGTCTGCGAGATAAGGAAATTATAGACGGTAATAATGCTGTAAAAAAAGATAGACATTCCTCGCCGCGCGTAATTGATGGGTTTTCATTTTCTCTGATTAGAGACCGGCACAAGCTATTTAAATAGATGTTTGTTTAATTCATTTCATAAAACAAACGTTTTAATATCTGAAATATATCGCGTAATATATTTACCCCTAGAAAAATTGAAAAAATAGAAAGTAAAAATGTAACACAAATTTTTCTAAATTGTGGTTGCGTAGAACTGTCTAAATTATAGTACCTCTCGATGACAGATTTGACAGAGTGAGGCTCGAAACAATGAAAAATGAAAAGTGAGAAGATGTTCGGACGCGATTGATGCACTGATTTGAATTTAATGATTATTCTATTGACCCCTATTTTCGTCGTTGACAATATAATTTTTTTCCTTTTATTACAATCCTATTACAAAGTGAAAAGCCGTCATTGAAGTATGTTATCGAGGGCTACTTGTGCATCCATTCAGGCATTCGCATTCAATCGGTCGACAATGTATCAATTCGCTATTGACACAGCTGAATGCAACGTGTACTTCTCGTAAAATACCTCGAATAAATAAAATCTGCATTATGAAACTGCCGCTATTGCAATAGAACTTTATTTTTTCCGTTAATAACATTTTATTCGGTGCACTTTGTTACATTTTCGGAAAGTTCGAACACAAAGCGGCTAACTTTTTTGAAATTACATATAGCGTGAATGTTTTAAAAACGTATTATATATGCGCAGTACATTGATAAAAGTTATACGAATGGGAACTAATAGTAATTAAATCGCTAAAATTGACAAGAATTTAATCCCGGAAAATGAACTGCAAATTTAATCGGTAGCAACTGACGGAAGTTTAATTGTTAGAAAAAAATCAATGAAACAGTGATCGATATTCGACGTATATTATTCTACCAGTCCGGTCTCTCTCTGGTATGACAAATTTCACGTGCTTGCGAGATGACAGAAACGCCGCTTTGCTCTTCTTCTGAGGAATTCGCTCGAACAACGCTGTCGTTTGTATAAAGGAAGAGACCCTCGATCGAAGACCAAACACATTTACGCGCGAGCGGTTCCATTTTTACGGCACGGTTCGCGTAAGAGACACTTTACGCGGCCGAACGACAACGGCGCGGCGACGTCGACAACGAAGAGATGGGAAAAGGGCGCTGATGCTGGTTATCCGGCCGCGCTGCTCCGTCTGTCTCCTCGAGTTTATATTGGCAGCCGCTCGGAAATCCTCCGGGGGATGCACGCGAGGAGGTGCAGCTACTACGGTATCCCGGAAGCTACTTCGTCACCGCGAGACCCGACATAGCGGATCGGTCGGCGCTACGCGCTCCGATCGGGACCCATTACCGATCCGAGATAAATTTTCCCACTTCGATATCCCCCTGGGCGCATTCGAAAGGGTCGCGTTCGTCTTCGGACGGTGAGTGTTACGCTACGATGCATCGACGCCGATATAAAGCGCGCGCGGTGGATGCATCCGCAGAGTAAACGTAGTAGGTAATGGTCGTTACGCGTGCGTTTCCTGACGGCGGTAACTGCGAACATTGTCGCGGCAGTCGCCTCTCTCCTTCTCTGTATCGTATTGTTCTCCGGGAGAAATATTGCTCTCGATACCGCTTTCAACATTTAAACGCGCCGGCCATTGTGTCTCGGTACGTTGCCGATATGTGAATCTCGGGCGCTTTCTTTAGGGTGCTTTTGAAAGCCAATAATTTAACCGTTAATTATAAGGACTCATGATCTATTGACGATTTTCAACAAAAGATGATTTATGCTTAACTTAACCCCTCTGATTGAATACGTTTTTTCGACACCTTTCCACTGAATACGTGAGTCTTTATGCGTCCGACGCTATTTTCCTCGCTTTAAAGTAATTTAAAAAATCTAAAACAATAATTCATGGAACATCTGTTTACATTGTACTTAATGATTTCATAGTCATTTTGATAAAAATGATTTATTAAATATTTTATTTTTAATGAATTCTGAACACTAACGAAGGAAAGACGTGAGTTGGCTCGGACACCAACGACCCACGTATTCAGGCGAAGGGTTAATTATACGTATATTTTGTCTTCTTAAGCTTTTATACAAGGAATTAATTAAGATTAAGTTAAGATTTTAATTATCAACTAAAAAACGATTACGAAGGTTACTTTAATCTTTATAAAATATTACATTTTATTATCTTCTTATATCTTTACACTTTCTATTGTTCTCTTTATATTTTTGTATTCTCCTCTTTCTGAAAAGAATCTGAAAATATTTTTATACATCCCACTTATATCTTTACACTTTTTATTGTTCTCTTTATATTTTTGTATTCTTCTCTTTCTGAAAAGAATCTAAAAATATTTTTATACATCCCATAATCATGGGATACCTTTTCAGTCATAAAATTCTTTAATTCAAATTTCACATTAGATCGATTAGATCGATCGCGAGTTTTTAATTTTCGATATTGCGTATCTTGCGCAATTAAACACGGAATACTTAAGGTCTTGGTTGAAAAAGCAATTACTGTTGATACGCGCGGAATAAAATACTATTATCGTAATAAGGAGAATCGAATTAAATTCAAATTAGAATGTTGGCGTGAACGCGATATTTAACGCCATACCGCGTTATCTTCGATATAAACCGGTCTTGGAAAATTACAGTGTTAATATTTCGTGGGGACCGTAATTTCTAATAAAAACCTTGTAAATACCTACTTGCGTTAATACCGCGGCGTTAAGAGAAATGGGCGACATTTGTTGATAAATGTCGGATGACTATTATTGGCGCCGATAATTTGCAACCATTTATCTCACCTTCGGCGCGAATCGCGAGCCATTCTTGAAAAAATTGCCGTCACGGAGATTGGCGCAGAATTCCAGGGATTCTCAGGCCGATGTCATAAATGATCTGTTATAGATCCGGTTTTGGCATCTAAACGCTCCAAACAGATAGGTACTGCACGTTAAAATATAATTACGCCCCGTTTACGAATTACGATCGAAATATATAGCGCAGGAACGTAAATCGAGTTGTAAAACTTTAACACGTAAAGCAGAGAACTTGAACTCTTGCATAAAATCGCCCCGATACAATATTACAGCCAGCTGCGTTCGGAACATACTTCGTCGACAATATTGCCAACAATGTGTTATATTGAATTTGCACTATGTAACAATATAATGTTGAACCATGACCGCAACTAGAAAAATTGCATTGTAAATTTGTTTTATCCTGCGGTGATTTTGGATATTTCTGTTGTAAAACCGAGATTATAGAATTACAACGTTGCAAAATCGAATAACGTAAACGGAGTTTAATAAAACATTTGAACACAATTTTTATAAAAGTATCGCGTATATATGAATTTTCGAAACGACCTCTCGTTCAAAGCGCGCTGATATTAATGCTGAAACGAATATAAAACCTCTCATCTTTAGTGGGCGCGCGTGCATGCTTTAATGTCGCAATTGAATGCCACTAAACAGAGTATTAAAGGCCTTAATAAAATCGAAAGAGAACTGTACGCTTTCCGACATCCATTTCGACTCGTTTGAATCGCTTGGAATACGGTGTATAAAATAGCAATCGGGAACAATGCGCGACATTGAGTAAAGATGCCAAACGCGGTGCGAAGAGGAGATAAATGGAGACCATCCTCCGATAACATCGCTGTTGCAAAACGAAAGGTACAGGAAGATGGTGTCAATTATGCGCTAAATGCTTATTTAGTCATCGTTGCCGTCTGTCCCTGTGTCCCCCGTCTTTCATTCGCGTTTTTCTCATCCCGGTTATCCCGTAGCCGCATCCGTCTCGGTTCTTATCTTCTTGGGAAGCGACGCAGTTTCGGTGCGAAAGTCGAAGGATTGTTCTAATTACACGGGACCGAATACGAAGGCGGAGAGGCAGGGGGAGGAGAAAACGCGGGGACGGCTTATATAGTCGCGAATATTTCACGAAATCCCTCGAGTGAGTATCTCGACTCGAGTCGAGGAATTTATCCTCGCCTTTATGCATGAACGCGCTCTTCCTCGTAAGTGGATTCGACCGGGATTTATAGGCTAATGATCGTTACAGCTTCCGATTGCGCGCGTTTGCGCCCGTAATCGCCCTGCCCGACCGGTCGGTCGAACCTTCGAAGCGTGTGCTCGTCCAGAGATTACTCGGAAACTTCCTAATCTCGACAGGCCAACGTCCGCCTTTGCCGTATACATTTCGAATCGTATAGATATGCGAATCGCGTACGTTTCTGCGCTCATCGGCGTATACGAGCGCGAACGATGATCCCTCGGAGCTGATAATTCCTGATGGACCTTCGCGAGAAGTGACCATAAATCATAACCAGATTAGGAGATGTCAAGGAAATTACGCGTATCTTCTATTCATCTTCAGTAAATATGATTTTGAAATCATTAATTGGATATTAACGAAGATTTTTTAGCAAAATTATTCTGCCTTGACAGGGACAATAATAATACTTTTGCTTCCTACATAGAGAAAGCTTTGTTTTCGTGAAAAAAATTTTTTTAAGTTGCCGCTCCCAATCTGTTTAGAATGTTCTAAAACGTCGAAAATTTATATTTCTACAAAATGTTCGTGTGTGTATATGTGTGTATGTATGTACGCATTGGATGTTTGTGGTTGCTGTAACTTCCGCAAATTTGGAGATATCGGGCTGAATTTTTTTTAATCGATAGAGAATTATTAAAGAAAGGTTGGTATTGAATTGGGCGATGATCGGTAAAGGGGTTTTCTTTTTATAAAATTTTGAAATTTTTGGGAAATATTTGTGGTTGCTCTATCTTCCGTAAATTTGGTGATATCGGGCTGAATTTTTTTTAATCGATAGAGAATTATTAAAGAAAGGTTGGTATTGAATTGGGCGATGATCGGTAAAGGGGTTTCTTTTTATAAAATTTTGAAATTTTTGGGAAATATCCGTGGTTGCTCTATCTTCCGTAAAGAGATATCGGGCTGAATTTTTTTTAATCGATAAAAAAATTTTAAAAGAAGGTTGGTATTGAATTGGGCGATGATCGGTAAAGGCGATAATAAAAGGCTTCCTCTACGAGGAAGTCAAACTAATAAATACTAAAACTGATGCATCAAATAGAATACAAACATCTAAATGATGAGGAAGCAATGTGCAAGTTTCTCTAATTTGCACACCTTTTTATGCAGTATTACTTTTTAGGCAGAATAATTTTACTAAAAAAAATTAAATATAATTTTACTAAAAAATTATTAATATTCTGTAATAAAATTATTCTGCCTTGACAGGAATAGTAATAATTTGAAATTTAACTTCCTTTTACATAGATTACTGTATATTTATTTTCTATTTCTCTTGTTCTACAACATAAACGTCGAAGTCAGTTTTATATACATATTGACGTGTAAAAAATTTTAACGAATAAAATGCGATTTGCACTAAGAGGAATTTAATTGGTACGCAGTAAAGATATCCTATTGCGAAAGGAATTGCACATATCGCGGACGCTCGCATAAACTCGCTTCGATCTTGCGCGGAAACGTCGCGCTACGATTTATACGCCGCGCTTCGTTTTATAGCCATTAGTTCGAATTAATAGGATCTGTACTCACGTCACTGCAATGTATGTACGCTTATTTCTCTCGACTAATCGATAGCCGATGACGCGTTCTGTACATCAGGGCTGTCCGATACAGATGGAATCTGTCTTTCGGTTGTTACTCAATGCGCCTTCGATAGAGTAGACAGCAATCGATTTGTCTTTTAATTAAAAAAGAACGAAATATGGAAAACAGTGCATTTTTTAATTTCATTACTGCTAATAGTGATTGTATAATAGTAATAACGTTGTTATAACAATGTCAGCTTTTCATTGGTTTAATTAAATTAACAAAATAATTGTGATGGCGGTCTCATTTTTTGGCGTAATTTTTATGCGAATTTTGGTAATATACGAACATGGAAATATATACACGTGTATATATTATTAGATAGAAATTTAAAACACCTGAACTCGTTTATAAAATTTCCGGCAAGTTCAAACGGAAAATGGCAACAATGCGAATGCTGGCTATATTCGCGGATTGCATACGTACCGCAGCAAGTAACGCTCAAAAGGCAGAACCTGAAAGAGTCCAAAGTTTCGTGAAAGAAAATCTTATGCCACGACTATTATCTACTTCGCTTGTTTTCATACAAGTCGTGGAAATGCGGACCGGTACAATATGCCACGGTACAATATACGCATCATATATTTTTATATCACATGAGATACATGAACCCGACGCGCGTCAGTATACGCCGTTCTGTTTCTTACCTTTATCAAAATATACAGCTGTCTGTGAACTCAAATACGACGTAGCATACTCCGTTCTTAAATTAAACCAAAAAGAAAATGCGGTTTTATAACCGAGGAATAAAAATTGAAATTTACTTTACTCCGAAACTTTTCTCGTAATTTAACAAAGTTTCCTTCAACACTTTGACGCAGCCCTTTTTTTATATTCTATATTCCCACTTTATATACTTTTTTATCTTCCTATTCGCTCCATATCTCTGTCTATTTATTTTTTTATATTTCGTCGAGAAAAGGTAAACGATGTTTTCATTACGCGAAGTCAATTTAGAGAACTTTCGACAGACTTTCTTGTAACGACAACCCTTGTCTTTACTTATCCGCACGGTGTTAGCGTGCGCCTAAAGAAGCATCGCCCGTTTGTTTCGCGATAAATCGCACCCGCACTTAACGGCAATTGGATTCTAAGTCGCGTGGATGCGGGTAACCTGATAGACCGATAAAGCTCTCCATCCTTTTACGCGAAATCGAACGGGTGGCGGCGGGTTTATCGGCCCCCAGTGGCCACGTTGAAGAACGGCGGGTCCTTTCGACGTTCTTTCTCTTTCTCTTTCTTCTTTTTTTTTAACCTTTATTTCTAAAGGAAAGCGCGGGTTCCGGTTTGACTCGTCATGAAATTCCCGCGGGACGCTGCTATTTAATTTAATGGTACGGCGGTCCGTTCTTTCTTTGGATCTTCGTAAGTTGGGAAAACAGGGAAGGTGGAGAAAGTGGTGTTTGACGTGAACAAACGATAGAAACGACCAGCCACCAATCCGTGAATTGCTTCGTAACGAGCGTAATTAAAGAAGTGTGAGTCGTAACGTGACTTTTTAAGTTATAATTTTATGATACTAATCTCATTTCTCTCTCTAGATTATATTATAAATAGATGTACAAATTTTAGTTCATTATAAAAATATGTAGATTTCGGCTTAGATATTTTTTAAAGTCCTCTGTGAAAACTTTTATCAAATATGATATGCTAAATATGATATGCTTGCCACATATATAAAATATCTAAAAAATTGCGATTTTTATATGAATAATATGCTAGAAAGTAAACTTAAAAAAAATATTTGTTAATTTAGTATCGAGTAAGTAGTGGTAGTTTATGTTATATTTCTAATTGAAGGTTTTGAACGAAGAAAAAAAATACATATTCAGTTAAATTACTATTAGATTAATAAATTTAAATGAATGTCTATTTTTGATGAATAAAAGTAGCAGTATTTTAAATAATGCATTTCAAGCACGAATGCGTATTATGGAATTTTGTTGAAGGTACGTGATTACTTGGAATATCAATATAACCGGGAGGTCGCTTTACGTGTAAGATTTCTATGATATAGAGAGAGGCGATTCTGTAATTCAATTCACTGTTTCCTCTCGTGTCTCTTTTTTACGAGATAGCAAGAGCTGGATTTTATACATTTAATAAAATTCGGTTTCCATCCAGTATAGAGCTCGTAACGGAATTAAAGAAAATTAAAAGTGCATTATGAATATTTCATTGACTAATTGCGACAGCATGAGAAACGTCATATTTCATTGACTAATTGCGATAGCGTGAGAAATGTTTCTATACACGGAAAGAATGGTTTTACTGAAATATCTGAAAATATTTGGCCATATATAGATTTGAAAATAATTTTGTTGGATCATCAAAATAATTATGTAGAACGCCCAAAATAGTTGCTAAAATATCAAAACTTTTTGCAGCATTATCATGATGCTTGAGCATCTTATATAGTTATTTTTGATGGTTTAACAAAATTATTTTCAGATCTGTATCTGGCTAAATTTTTAGATACTTCAGCAAAATCGTTCTTTCCGTGTACATATGAACGAACAAAATTAGATCTTACGATTTTAAAATGACGAAAATTCATAAGATCTAACTATCGATTTATTCGTGTCTATTGAAATGATTGTTGAATTTAAATGATTATTAAACGATCACATTAAAATGATTATTAGCTTTATCGTTTACAAATATTTCAGTGTCGCATTTGATTTATTCTAGTCATATCGCACTTCATTTTCTCCGGTCGTATCTGTAAAATCCAAGATATTGATAACGGTAGTCATGTGTTACCGTAATCATTTTAAACCATCTCGAGTCCGCGACGCGAAAGGCCGAGCAGTTACATAGAGAGTGGTACGCCGTAGTCTGGAAATGGACTTATCTCCCTTTGAAGATGCTGTCACATTATACGACATCCGCTGTCCTCTCGCCGGACGCAAAGGAATTGAATCCGGTTTTTGGACCGTCGCTCGGTGGAGTCCGAGCCGCGCGATCTCAAAACATCCATTTTACATTTTCCGGAGCGGTGGGCTGGAAGGACACCGCCAATATGCCCGGAACTGGGTCGATGGATGGATCGCAGTCACGCCGGCGAACAAGGACGGCGAGAGGAGGAACGGATATGGAGGAGAGAAAGAGGACGAGTGACGGGCAAACAGAGGGAGGAAAGGGAAGGATCGGGTCCGAGCCAGGGTTGAGGGTCGATTGTAAATTCGCGCGTTGGTTCGTCATGGCGTTGTGTCCTTCATCCCCATGTACACGCATCGCAAGGACCGACGACAACGCGTAAAAGGGGGGGGAGAGAGGATAGGAGGGCAGATGGTAGGTGGGTCCCGGGGTTTAGTGATAATTGAATGAGTCGGCGTTGTATCACTGCGGGATTTCATGCGGCATCGACCCTGCCATGCCCTGCCCCACCTTGCTTCGCCGTGCACACCGGCATATTCGCGCAAAAGTGCGCGCGCGTGGATCCGCGTCCCGCAAAAATGCGGGAGCTTCGAGAGCGGCCCGGCATCGACGTTGATTCACGTCGTGCTTAACCCTCCCGTAATGCGTACGGATTGTCCGACTGGTCCACTTTATCTCCCGAACAATGTGCGAAACGTATATTGAAAAAGAAAATCAACCCGGCGACGCGAAAGAGTGATTTGCGAGAGGAGCGGATGATCCGTTTTACGGAGAAAAAAATTTCGCCCGCGCCGAATGAAACTTATTAATCTGTTAGTCTGCATTGTTGTCGCAAATATCTATAGTAAAGTTTGGGAGCAATGAGAAAATATATTCCAAAATAAGTGTTACACGGAAAGAACGGTTTTGCTGAAATATCTAAAAATTTGGCTAGATACAGATCTGAAAATAATTTGGTTAGACCATCAAAAGTAACTACGTGGGACGCTCAAACATTATGATAATGCTACAAAAAGTTTTGATATTTCAACTATTTTGGGCGTCCTACATAATTATTTTGTCCAACAAAATTATTTTCAGATTTGTATCTGGCCAAATTTTAAGATATTTCAACAAAACCATTCTTTCCGTGTATGATTTATGTGTATTTTTTTACTACTACGGATATATTACATGTTTTAATATTATAATAATCATGATTTATATTTCGTTACAAATTTAATTGTTTCGTTTCGCGTTCGACTTATTTTATTCGTTGCGTCTGATTTATCGTCATCCGTGCTGCAATGGATCGTACTTTATTGCTTCTAAGGGAGAGGTCGTTTCGAATTATGGCGTTACAGGGATCGCAATAAACGCTTCTACGATCCAACATTAAAATGACATTTTCATGATACACGCTCTAATATCGACGACGCTCTCACGTTTCTTACATATTCGAAAGTTAAAAATTCTTACTTGGAATAACGCGACAATCTAGGTTTTTAAAAAGTTTCATTTTTAAGACGCGATTATGCCGGAGCGTTGAAACTTTTCTGGATGCCGCTTTGACGAATTCAAGAAGGAACGACATCTTTAACCTACTTACGAGCTTGCATTTTCCTTTTCGAAAGTTATAAGAATATCGTTCAGCGTTTTAGTTCGTCACAATATCGTTTTGGTCTGAATTTATCCCTGTTCCATCTCTCCGCGACGTGGAACGTCCTTGCAAAGTAAAACGCTCGGAAATCGGAAGTCTCGGCGGACCAAGTGCGCATTTTAATCGCTATGGAGAACACGTCGATAACCAAGGCGAGAAACTCGGCAAACAGACATTCTGGTTACGTGTGGGTTTCCGTTTTACGCGAAGGGAGAGCACCGAAACGTTCTCCGGTGCATAACACACCGACATTGTGTCGCTCGGCGTGTACCGCTCGTTTTTCCGCGGCGTGTCTTTACTTTTTCCCCGGATGTACCTTACGTCTTGCTCGGCGAGTAGTACCCCGGCGAGTCACGCAAGTACCACGAGTTTCATGAAAAATCGGGAAAGTTGAACGTTCCTCCGCGCGACGAGGATGCACTGCTGCCGTGAGGATCCCTTGGATCCACCTATCCCTGTAGAGACCGCCGAAAGAGGACGAGGAGTAGGAAAACTTTCTGGAAACACGTACACCTCGCGAGTAAATTTTAATAATGCCTCTATTATTAAATTCGCCTATTCCCATTCACGTTTTAACAAGAAAACAACGAACTCTGCAAGTTCAAAATTTCTATTTCTTTTTCAAGAGAAGTCCTATATCCCGACATATGCAGCGAGTCTCAAATATCACAAACGGGTTCGAAACGATGTTGTTAATTATTTACAAACCATTCCGGATATGCTAGTTTTTTTTTCAAAAACAGAGAAGAAAAAGCAGTAAAATATATTTGTGCCGTACATGGTTTAAAATAAAAATTTTGATCGATCGAGACTCGAGTGCAAGTCAAATGACAAAATGTTGCTCCTAATTAAATTTTGCATAATTTTTGCTTTAAAATAATTTTTACGCACTTAATTACGAAGACAATAACGTTAGTGTTGAAAATAAAAAGTTAAATTGTTCGAATTTTCATTGAGCAAAATTGGCTTCAGATTTTCGCAGACGCGCAGAATCTTTAATCGGATGTGCGACATCCCGTAGATAATTAATCATCTTTTCTTTGATTATGTTCACCATGCAATTTTACAATTGGTGCAGCGTGTGCACGCCGATATATCGAAAAGAACAGCGAGATGAAAGAGAAATGACGGAGCAGATTACGAACGTGGGCACCGTTTTCGGATCGTTGTTCGGAAAATTTATGTGCGCGAATCGTTGTCGTCGTCGTGATCCTACAAGACGTAAGAAGAATCTTGCGCGATATACGCTCCCGGTTCTTTTACAGCGCGGCTAACAATCGGCGAGCACGACGGCTATCGAGAATGGGTGAAATAGCGTCGGCTAAGCTCGGTACGAAACGGCTTTCACGGCTTGTAAAACCACGCTATCAAAATTGGTTTCGTAACTGAAAACGGTACCTCGTGTCCGAAAAAGTTCCGCGGCGAAAGACCACTGCATCGATCGGCTACCAATCGGACGACGAAGCGAAATGCGTCGACCCGTGAATGTTCGCGTCGTGAAACACGTGTATCTCTTAAAATTTCTCTTGAAGGAGATACGGATATAAAGAACATATAAACCTTATAATATTAATTTTTAGTACAATTTTTATCACAAAATTATAATGAAAAGGAAGAAATAACTTAATTTGTTTAAGTAGCATTTGTTCAACTGATATTGACAAGTTTATTACATTAAATAAATAAAAAATAAAATTTGTCTTCATTCTGTGATAAGAAAATGGAGATTATTTTATCACATCTTTTTTAAATTTTTACGTCTCGAGAAGATAAAATTACGCGATTTTAATAAATCAAGAAAATGGATCGCGACTTTTACTGCGGCAATTTAATTTCATCTTCTTGACTTATTAAAACCACGCACGCAACTTTATTCCGCTAAAAAGGTTGATATTTAAAAGAAGAAAGAAAATGATTTTATTTTAATAAATCAATTTTCCTACATAAGCGTTTTTTAGTCATATAAAAAGAGAGATAAAATAAATTTTATTATTCGAATAAGCATTAGATTTAAAACGTGCAACAATAGTCCATTTATTGAAATTGAAATTAATATTGAAATGGATATCGTTTAAAATGTAAGGAAAGGAATATTCGATATGTATTTATTTCAATATTTCGTAGCAACAAGTTAGTTAGCGTGTGACCTTAGTATTTGTTATTGAGGTATTACGGTATATGACGTGCGATTTGTTCTCTGAATCGATGTGACGGATGTTAAGAGAGTTAATCAATTTATATGTTACTTATATTAAAACATATACTTGAAGTGAAAACAATATCATGCAAAAATTATTCGGATAACGTGTTGGCAATATAATAAGATATTGACATAAAAATTTATAAGAATATGTATTTATGAAAAAATTTCATTAATAGATACTGATTATGCTAGAAGCCTATCATTCATTTCAGATCTCACGTCATTTTTTTATCTAAGTCATTAATCGTATATTTGGGATCATACCGAAATTTTCTTGAATTTATGTACTTGTTTGTTAATTTATGATTCAACACTTTTGTTATGTCATCGTTACAATTCAGTTCATTCGTTTTTTATATAAAATATATAAATTTATATAATAACGTTAATCAATTAATACTGCAAATAATGCAGTTAATGTTAACTTCATTCCTAGTTTGAATAAGAAATTATGAGATTCATTACATAAAAGCATTAAATTAAAAAATATTTTCCTACACGGAAAAAAAAGAATGTTTATGCCAACCAGATTCTTCTGGTTGGCATAACCATTCTTTTTTTCCGTGTAGAACATAAAAATGTATAATTAACGTATAATAATGCTTAAGAGCAATATAGTATTAATGCTAGCGCAAAAATGCATATAAAGAAAAATATTATAGAAATATGATATAGTGCAAATGAAATGCCAAACGTGACAAAAATGATCGATTCTCAAGCAAAATACAAGTTCAATATACATAACATTTATTTCTTATTCCATCATCATCAATAATCATCGAAGGCATATTCGTACAAAACACATAATTGCATTTTGCACATAGGGTAACTCCGGTATTTACGCCGCGCGGGGATTTACGCCGCAGAAGTCAGAAAAAATAGAAGGAGTAAAGGTAATTTGCTAGCAACCACTCTGTTATGTGCCTTTATGCCATATTAGTATTGTGTTGTGATTTCAGTTCTTTATTGTTAATATTAATGAAACCATCGTGAGTTGAATCGATTTCTCAATGTAGTAAGTAGCGCGATCATATATTACGATTTATGTAAAATGATTACTGTAAGGAATGTAAAAGGCTTAATGGTTATTTCATGATACATAAGTGTAGAGGGATAGTAAAGGATGGAATACAAGTGCATAGCTCTTGTATTCTTTGTTTAGCTTGATATCTTGTATATCCCACCTGTTTAGGATATACGGCATTTTTAGCGTGCGGGATTTATGTCACAGTACAGACGCTTTGTAGTCTAGAGTCCTAAAAAGTAGAGAGACGCGAACTTGTTCCCACTTTCTGATTGGTGGTTATAGCCACCAATCAGGCCCGCAAACATGCAAAATTATTATTATGTTTCGTGTATTTATTTATTATTGTTATACTCTAATAAACTTTTTACACACATTTATAAGTTATTGTATATCATTTTATTGCCTTATTTACAAACATTATTTGTAAATTTTTTATACGGCGTATATCCTACTTATGAATGGTCATATATCCCACTCCTATGGAATATATGGCAAAAATGCAATAAGGGTTTCTAAAAGTTTTTTTGTTAAATACAAAGAAAAAATATTTCATATTTCTAATTTTTTTTATAGTAGTAGACAATATAAAGTTTTTATTGGTATAATTCATTTGCCTTAAACATAGTAAATAGTACTTGATAAATTAAGTTTTTCTTAGGTGCGGCGTATATACCGGAGTTACCCTACACAGCGAAATCTTCGAATTAGATCGCATCTAGAATCTCGAAAAATTCGCTTAATTCGCCATCCGAAGTATCCTTCGCGGGCCTGAGTATTTCGTGAAGCTCTCGTATTTCTCCGTTAACGATTGTTCTATTTATCGTTGTTCGATATACCCCTATTTCGCTCGGGCGATATCGCCGGCCGCGAACAGCCGCATCGGCAGCGAGCGAGCAGTCGGATGATAAACGCAGCTTTGGGGACCGGGCGCGGATAGGATAGGAGCTCTCTCCCGTTCCTTCTGGTCGAAGGAACCCCCCTTCACCCTCTTGTCGCCTATGTACCACGTTTCTTGGCGAAAGGGGGCACGTACCGTATCGCGATGGCGCGGGACGGTCGCACGAGGGCACTTTACTAAACGGTCGATAGAAGGCGGCGGCCGCCCCGCTTCGATGAAATACGAGCGCGACGCGCCAGCTGGCTCGTATCGTCGCCGGGAACAGTGTACAATGTTCGTACAATGTTCACGGCGACGCGGCACCAGCGGGACTTGTCGTGTATGTACGTACGGTCATTCTTTGTTCGAAGGCCCGGCTGAATTACGAAGAGTTCGGTCCGGGTACCAACAGCCAGCGGTGTCTTTCAGGGTGGGAAAACCGCACGACTGCCCCGGAAATTGGGTGACCGTATTTTTTGCGCGCGTACAATGGCAAGCAGAAAAATCTAGGGCCATTCGCAGCTTTTAAATAGGGGCGGAAAAAGTAGGACGTTTGTAAAAAAATTTTTTTTCCTCTTTTTTTTTATAACGGTAGAGTTGCGCGCGCGTAAAACACGAATTATGTTTCTCGAGAATTTAGAAAAAGAATGTGGAAACGTGTGCATTTGTGTTATGCGCGCGCTCGGCGAAGTCAACGTCCTCTCGCGGTTTGACACAACGAAAACGCGCCGCAAACACGCAACGAGCGTAGAGAGCGAACTGAATTTCCTAGTGAATTTTTCCTACGGCCACTTTTAGCGTTTACTCTTCGTTCCGCGGCGAAAACGAAACCTGAAGGTAAGTCGGGACCGCGAAGAGACAGACGCTTCCCGCACAGGAAACCTCCACTGTGCTTCTATAAATATTTAAATGAAACCGTAGTTTTCTCTAACAGACGTCTCGTTACAATTTGCTCTCATTTGCCAAACGTAACCAGCTTGTTTCAATGATTGTTACCGTGGTATTTAAGCTAATTTCTCTTTCTCTCATCCACGAGATAACTGAGGTAACCGTTAAAAATATAAGGAACGCGTAACTGAGAGATGCGTATTACAACATAAATTGCGATTGTCAACCGGTTAACAATGCATTACGAAGTCATCGAATTATCGTTAAAAGTAGTATTAAGACCATAAGGAATTGAGGATAAAATTGTATTTTATTTTTCTTAGTTTTGTGAAATAAAATAATTTTGTAAAATTAAACTTACACTTATTAGGTTACTTGAATCGTTCTTATAAAAGTATAATTGTTCTGATTGCTCCCATTCTTTGTATACTCTATATCGCGCTCCTTTCAAGTATTGCAAAAATTTCAGTACCTATTGCGCACAAAGAGAAACGTAAAACCGCAGTCAAATTCTATGCAAAGAAGTCCTATGAATCCTTAAAATACTATAACACTACGTAGGCAGGTCTCTTGCAACGCAAGCTTCTTGGCTGCACCGTTTGCCAGCAATCGACCCAGCTTCCAACGACCGCTATTACATAAATCGTAATAGACTTAGATATGCCTGTTTTGCCTTATTAATGTGTAAAGAAAGGCGTTTCCAAGCAAAGTTCGAAAATTGAACAAACTACAAATAACGTTGTATTCCTAGGCTAGAAAATTATTTTAGTTAGGTATATTACAAAACTCATCAAGGAAGAGATTGTTTTCTTTATTGTTATAAATAACCATCTTCATTAAGACTCGAATAATTATCATCTCGACATTAATTCAAAAATTTTCAAGGAGACTTCACCGAAACAAAATGCGTATCAAGAACGACGAATTTTTAAAATAAGAGATTGACATTTTAGACCTGTGTGAAGTTCGTCCCCCAATGTTGAAAAATCAAAAAATTTCTTTTTGCGAACGTTTGCCCATCGTTTGCTCATGAATGCCACGTTGGAATTTTTGTTTGCCCTTCTCTAGTTCAAAAGTTATAAGCAATTTAATTTTGGGGGGGACCAACTTCACACTGGCCTGCCAATGTTGAAAAGTCAAAAATTTTTTACTTTAAAAAATTTTCTTTTTGCAAACGTTTGCCCCCATCGTTTGCCCATGAATGCCCCGTTGGAATTTTTGTTTGCTTCCCTCTACACCGAAAGAACGATAAGGTTGCCACAACCACAATAATAGTAATATTTGGTACAGCCACGTCCTGTAGTTGTGACAACCACATTGATGTGAAGGCAACTATATACATTTGGTACAGCAAACATAGTGAATGTTGAGACAAACATATATAGATGCACTACTCAAAACAATGTGTGTGTGACAACCACAGGACGTGGCTGTACCAAATATTACTATTATTGTGGTTGTGGCAACCTTATCGTTTTTTCGGTGTAGTTCAAAAATTCCAACGGGGCATTCATGGGCAAACGATGGGCAAACGTTTGCAAAAAGAAAAATTTTGATTTTTCGACATTGGGGGGCTAACTTCACACAGGTACATTTTAGTTTTATTCAGATCGACTAGCATCGATTTATATAATCGCTACGGTACGGCGTATATTTATTTTATTTTTCGTTTGATTAATACATACATATTAATAAACAATAATTTCATGCGAGTTGGAGATATCAGACGATGTATTGGCAATACATAATCCTTAGACCGGTAGATTGCGAGGTAATGGGTACACAACTCTAAAATCCGAGCGGCGAGCAGCGGCACTGATTAACGAGCGCGGTAGTGTAGAACCCGCCGAGTCGATGAATCGAGTAATCGTTTGCCCGCCTCTCTAATCCTGATTAAAACTACGAGAGAGCTCCGACATGGGCTTTCTGTTCCGCGGGCGTAACATCTGACTAGGACGTACTTACGGCGGCGTATAATGTAGCTTGTTAATGCGGTACTTACACCGTTCGCCGTATCTACCTCCTTCCATCCTTCCTTAGCGCAGAGCGCGCGCGATTCCGCGAGTCTACCCGGCATGCATTATTCAGAAACACTTTACATTATTTAAAGGGACATTTTCCCAGCGTGCGGCTTCGTTGTTGGTTACGGAAGACAATAAGGCTGGCGGAGGGAGAGAGAGAAAGAGAGAGAGAGAGAGAGAGAGAGAGAGGAAAAAAAAGTTCGACCGGAAAGGTAGTGAGCGAGTAATTATAAGACCGCGGAAAATTAAACAACAACGTGCGCGCGAGCTCACGCCCGAAGTGATTTATCCGCGTCCACCGTGAAATGAAATAATTAAAACACCGATGATTTATCGTTCTCGTACTATAATGTCCAGAGATGATACGCGGATTTCGTCTGCCGTGGAAAATAAATATCGTTGATATGACGCAAGACATAAAACGTGGAAACGTTTCTGCTTTTTCGAGATGCATTCCGTGCTTCACGGCCATAAATCATGATTTATGAAAAGAACAATTAAAACAACGAATATTCGCATTGTTTATACGGTGTCTTTCGTTTACTCTTGCATAATCCCATAACACCTCGCGAGATCTACCGTCTCTCGGAAGGGATAACCAGAAATAAAGGCCATTCATGCAACAGAAAATTAGAGATCTTTTCAGCTTCTAGACGGCATAGTGTAGAAATTCGCAGAAATTGGCGGTGAAAAGGCGCTGGGGAGGAAATTGCGCGATGTAGGAACGCCACGGCCTTAATTCCGTAGCCGATCTTTCGGGTTTCCTAGAAATTAGGTCGTGAAATCGATCCAGGCATACTTGCATGTTCCTCGCGATAGTCAGCCATATACTTATATTCGTCTCAAATTAATATTCTTTTCTTTAATTACTGTCGCACAATAAACTCTATCTATTTCTATAATTATTTATTGTTTCCCTTTGTTTAGGAACTTAGGAACATAATTATTTTATTTAGTTAGAATAGCAGAACCTATAAAAATATGCAACTACAATTTGCGAGGGATGTGTAAAATTAATGTTAGGAGCGTTAATTTTTTGACTTTGTATTTTCCTTTCGTTCATTAGAGATCTTCATTTCCATCCCGCTAATTCTAAGAAGTAGCATTAAGCAATTGCATATTTTTCCTGTTTAATTCGCGTTTCATAAATTAATTATGTCCTCGTTTTTTTCGCATGCAGCAGAAGCAGAACTAATTTTGCATCCGCACATTTCTTCAGAATTTCTTTGCATCGCTCTAAGAGCGTCTTTCCCGCGTAATTTATTCTCGTGATGGAGAGAGAGAAAGTTTTATTCTGGAAGTCTTTGACTTTGTCTTTGCCCGACTAATTAGTTATCCGTGCCATGAATATTATGACGCTGATAATAAAGCGCTGAGATTGCGATCGAAAATGGAAGATCAGCGTTTGCATTCGGAACGATTGTTTATCCATCTATAACAATTATCGCAATCTCAATCACAGTATGATCTCGCCGATATTATTTTAGTAAGTATAAGACGCATTGTGGAATCTCTTAATGAAAGATAGTAATCATCGTAGCAAGAGTTCCGAGATCGCGTTTTTAATCTCGATTTGATTATTAAGTCAACATTCACTGTAAAAAAAGGATGTAATATTATTTCACTATTTATGATGGAAACTTATAAAATCACGTATTTTTACAATAATAATTGTTGTAAAAATACATGATTTTGTTAAGTTTCTTTTACACTTATTTACATATAATTTTTACACTTGTTCCTGTAATTTTACATACTTTTTTTACAGTGTTCTGACAAAAATTCCGCGAAGATATGTCAGTTTTTAGTGAACGTATCGAGATCTTCGCGGATTTAAGCCCCACTTTTTGCAAAAGAAAATTATTTACGTTTTCTTTCATATCTGAGTTTAACCAAAGAATCGATGAATGAAATAAAAAATTTGGGAGTAATAGAGCAATCACCAATGGCTTAGTCAGGGGGGGATTAGGGGGATAAATCCCCCCCCTGAAATTTTGGAACCAAATATGAAAATATGAAAATAAAAGGTTGAAAGCCGAGAGAGAAATGAAATGGTAAATGCTTTAAGGTCTAAAGAAAATGTCCTGAACGAATATTGTTATCTTATTTAATTAAAAAAGTTATGAGTTGTTCTGTGATTTTTTAAAAATTCCCCCCCCCCTCCCCGAAATAAAATCCTGGCTACGCCCCTGGCAATGACGACAGATGTTACGTGTGTCGCAGTGATTTTCAGTAAAATGGAATAATATAAATGAAATAATAAAACTATTACACATTGGTTATATTGTTATATAATTATAATATATAAATTATATGAAAGATTTAGCAAGAAACACTGAGATGAAAGAGCTAAATCAACGAAACAGTTTCGCAATCTCGTTCTATAAATTTTCCGAAAGTTAGGCGGCTTGACAAGAGCCTCGTTGAATGCTCCTGACACAAGTGAGGTCATCGCCATGGAGCATTTCGGAATTTGAGCTTTGTGCGAGGTGTTCGCTAGAGTCAAGGATCCGGTACTATTTGCTCTTTGACGAGTGCAATCATGACTTCTGAATGTGGAGCATCGCGTCAGTCGGGATAGAGAAATGAAAGAGAGAAAGGAGAAAGAGGAACAGACGGTCGCTATCGCGCGATTCGTGCAGTCGTCAATGACCGCATCGCCTTAAGCTCCCGAGTGCTCCTTCAGTTTCCGTGTTTGCCGTCGTCGACTCATCTACTCGCTCAAATTAAATACCGTGTAACAATAGAAAAGTCGAAAAAAGAGAGAGACTACATCGACATCCGTGGTTGCCGCCTCGGTGGCATAGACGTAATTTTTTTTTGCGCTCGCCATCGACGTGCTGGTCCTCTCCTTTTTCTCTCGTGGTTGACGAAGTATATCATTACCGTACGATATATTCGTGAAAGAAAGTAACCACGCTTTTTCATTTATATTTCCGTTTCGAAGAGTCGCGCGAACGTGAAGCCGCAAAAATTATCTTGCCCGAGTACACGAACATTTCCAAGACTGTACTTCTGCAACATTTTGAAACCCTTGTAAATATGACGTAATATTGACTGTGCATACGACATAAAGAAAACGGAAATTTATTTTACATAACATTTTGTGAGGGTTTTATATATATAATGTTCCTTCTCGCCTCGCAAAAGACTCGCATAGAACTCGCATAAGACTCGCATAAAGGGCCATCTACAATGAGTCGCAGTCGTAAGAGTCGTAAGAAATTGACCAATCACAGTTCATTATTCTTCGATCGCAAGGAGAATAATGAACTGTGATTGGTTAATTTCTTACGACTCTTACGACTGCGACTCATTGTAGATGGCCCTTTAGACTGACGACTCGCATAAAGCCCGTATCAGACTATGGATTGGGATTGGGATTGGATTGGAATTTGACCAATCAAAGCTAAGTTCATTGAACTTGTTATTCTTTTTCTCTTTTCCGATTGGTCAAACTCCAATTCAATCCCAATCCCAATCCATAGTCTGATACGGACTTAAGACTGACTAGGACCCCGAAGTCCGCGCCTAGAGTTCTATATAAGAGAGAAGCGACATTGAAGGAAATGGTTTGATTGGCAAACTAAATCACGTGATTCAGCGCCAAATCATACTTATTTAATCACAGTAAGAAAAAAAATGGCGCTGAATCACGTGATTTACTTTAGCCAATCAAACCATTTCCTTCAATGTTTTTCTACTATCCATACAGAGAAAAAAATGGCGGCTTTTCGATATATCCCACCTATCGATTACCAATGTCGCTTCTCTCTTATATAGAACTCTATCCGCGCCTAGCTCGCGGAGTAGGTCCGCGGACGACAACCAATCACACGCGATCGGACGACCTCGCGGAGCCAATCCCAAAAATCGGGAAACATACGATTCGGCTCGCTGCCGTTTTTCTGAATCTTCCGGAATCTTTCCTGTTCATTCCTGTTGCGACTTGTTAGGCGGGGAGCACACACTTCTCCATAACGCATAATGCA
>NJRL01000475.1:166347-196002 GCA_003063815.1 Aphaenogaster rudis
GACGCTCGAAAACATAAATATAACGGTCTTTCTCGATCCTTCTAATAAGCGACGGTCAAACTGAAATGTAACGGCTTCTATATGCCGACAACGAAAATATGCCTACAATTTTTATTTCAAATTACGGAGCCAAACGTCTCTTTTAATCTATTGTTTCTCGCGAGGAATAATCGTCTTCTCCGTTTACAGTTTTTAGCACATTGCGGGAAGATTGCAAAAATTGAAATATTTTATCGCGCGTCTTAGGATAACCGAGCTCGGGAAATTGCGGAGTTCGATATCGCTCGTTTTATTTTCCATTTCCATTTCCTCGCGCGTCGCGAACTCCGGGAGCGGGCTCTCGGGGACGACGTTGACATGTCGACGGCCCGGACCTCGCGCGGAAATCGTCGAGACGCCGGACTCTCGGACGAGACGAAAATTACGGTATTAACGTCGCGACGCGCTCGTGTTTCGCTCGCCGGACGCGAAATTTATTGCGTTTATCGCGCGCGGCGACGGCGCACTCATTGGTTCTATTTCGATGCCAATGTAAATTCGGCTTCCTGCATCGAGAACGAGCGAACGTCCACCACCACCGATCCAGCGTTATACGCGTTTCTCGTCGATCATTCCGCAAATGCGAGCGTATTATGCGAGGGCTCGACACATCGACATTAATCGGACGCGTTTCGGCGCGCCTTTCCGCCGATGCAGCCGACGTTGAATTACATGTAACAGCGATCGATCGGATGACGATGATTTTCCGGCCGGCTTTAAAAGACCGTGTGCGGTGTACGGCGGTTGTGCGAAATGACATAACGATTGTGTTGCGTTTCGCGCGATTATTAATTAAACGGTTCATTTTCAAACACCACACGTAGATCCATTAGAAGCAGAATGATGCGTCACTCTATATGCGCGGTTTAAATGCGCTAAAACATACAACGCTTTAAAACTGCATCTACGCTTGTAAAAACAAACAAGTTTTGTTGGTATTTTCGGCATAAAAAAAGTTGTAGGCGCATTGCACTTATGTAATTATTTTTTCACTCACAAGAGACGTTCGTGTTTTATTACGGATATAACGTTATCCATTTCGTAATATTTTACAAACAGAAATTATTTAAAGAAATTGAATTAACATACCTATTTTAGGCGTGTTTCGTGTCAAATCCACAATTAATAATTTCATTTCAAACTCCATATGCTGCGAAATCGATTTCATGTTTGTCGGAATTGCCCGCGGCTGAATTATGTGGCTGATATTGATAATTGTCAATCAAACGCGATCGCGAAATATGGCGCTATTAACAGAGTGAAAAGTATCCGGCGTATTTTGACGGGCATTCTCTGCGGTATTAAGCTGGATAAAAGTATCTCTGCAACCCTCTTTTTCTTTCTCTCCCGTTCCGCGAGGATACCAGACATTCTTTATTTTCACAACAAACATGTCGTTACAATGTAATGACTTTTACAGCGGCGGCAGGTAGCTGAGAAAAATCTCATTTATTCCGGGACGACAACAAATTTTCATTGTCCGCGTCTCTAATAATGTCTATCACGCTTGGGGGACAAATACACATAACTTTTCCTTTATATAACTTCTTAATCTTCCTCGCGGCGAGTTCTGAGAGACGGATGTACAGGATATACCGAGTATTAAGAGAATTCTTTCTCGATTACAGATAATGGAGATTAATTTGCTAAAATATATATATATATATATTTCTCTTTGTTCGCTGCGAAGCGGGGTATCAATAGTCTCGTTTAAATGGCCGGGCAATTAAAGTCTTGCCAGGCTTCAAAGGTATGCAAATGTACAACTTTATCTTCATTTAATTTTCAACCGACTTCGCATCAACTTCATCTTGACATTCCTTTAATGGCATATTTAATTATTGCATTTAGGAAATTGCGGGAAAGAGGGGGGGGGGTGACGCTCAAATAAGCTGGCGATTGCTAGTTTGGCTTTATCGTACCGCGATAATGGAAAACAGCGTAACGGTAAACATCGTTACGTATTAGCAAGGGAGATAATTACGTTGACGCTCATAAACATGTTGAACAAACAAAGTAATTAGAAAAAATAGATGCGCGGTTGCTCTTTAACCAGTGAAAATGAAACGGTATCGATCGGGCGGTATGCAATTTTGCGGTCGGCGAACCGCGAAACTGCTCTCGTCGCTCAAACTTGGAATTTTTTTCCGCTTCTCGAAGTTTGCCGGCGATAATCAAGCTTTAGTTCCCGGCATATAAACTTGGCACAGCACGCAACCTGTCGCGCATTATTTATCTTTTTTCTCCCCTTTTTGCAAATAATTTTTCGTATTCTCATTACCGCTGTTTTCATTCTGCACGCAACCTTTATTACATCAGACAAACAAAGTTCGCAGCATCGGCGGTATACGAATTCATGATCCGTAACATCTGTTTTAGATATTCAATATTTACTCGATATTCAATATTTAGATACCTACTCATTGTTTCTATCGAAGTTAATTTTAACGCAAAAACGTATCGTACTTATATTTCTGATTGACTTAAATCTAAATTAATTGAAAACTCATGGGATCAGCTCGTCCTCGCTTTTCAAATCGACCTCGGAATCGGATGACGGTATTTAGGCTTAAATTACCGGCGCAGCGAGAATATCGGCCGACAGTTACGAGATGGTTTCGCGAGTTTCGAAATAATTCGCGCGAAAGGGACGGGTGGAATCGCGCGGGTGTGTAGCGGCTTTTTCAATTATGAAGGGACGCTATTTGACAGACACGCGGAATGCGATTTCCGGCGCGGCACCGCAACGAGCCTCGCCGTGTTATTACACAGACGAGATCAATTCTCCGAGTGTGCGCGCGTGCTCGGTGCAACGTCGACGCGTGGAATCGCGAACTCATCGAGGTTTATGCACGCGCTGAATAATGCACCTGATACGTGCACCGAGCGCGCGCGCGCGCGCACAAGCTGCATATAGGTTTTAGGTCGTCGGCGGTCGTCGTCGATGCCTGGCCTACATTATGCTTAACGAACTTACTGTGCGAGAATGATACGACGAGCGTATACAGCGTGTCGCCGTGTACGCGTACGCGTTGTAACGCTGTAACACCATGTAGTGTTAATTAATTAACCCAAAGAGTACAGTCCCGCTCTCTCGCTCCGTTGTTTAGAGAATCATTATAGCAACATAACGGTTACATAATTAAATGGGGGGATTACCGAGGCTGACGAGGACGGGCTAAAACGCCGCGGAGCTTTTTGCCGCGTCGAAAAAGTTAACGGCATTTGGACAGCGCGTGCTTCGAAAACTCCGCGGGACAAAAAGAATTCCGTGGGAAAACTTCGTGAAACTTCATCGCGGGGTATCCGATTTTTCGATTTAAGGAAACGCTGGGAGTCGCGGGGAGAATATCGAATGGTAACATGCAATTTGTTTCGCGGGATGGATTTTGCAACGGCGGTGAATCCCCCCCTCCCTCTTCCGCTCCGTTCGATTCGGCATCGAATTTTCGCGTACGAAAGTCGCATCTTTCGATGGCCGAGAGCCGTCACTCCGTCCGCGCTTTAATCCACGGGTTCACGTGTGTGGAAACTCGAGACTGGAACCATGCGCGAAATGAGATTCATAGCGCGGTCGACATAAGGCGCGGCCGAGATACGCGCACGACGCCTCCATTAAGGCGTAGCCGGCTGGATGGAAAATCGTATATACGCCACGTCTGGTACTATGCAGCACGTACTATCGTTTCGGTGGAAACGCCGGCGTGTGCATCGTGTGCGTGTACGGGATGCAGGTGCGCCGCCCCACGTGTGCGAGAGTCGCGTGCACCGTCGGATAGATGCAACTTATTCGACAGCTGCGACGAGTACGTTGCGTTACGTAGAGACGCGAAACAAATTTCAGACTCGGAATTGGAAAGATTCGGCGTAGCCGACTGCTATTCGCTGCGAGCTCTCGGCTGCGGATACGCCCGCGTACGATATCCCGCGTACGTGCGGAACGCTCTCGTAAAAAAAAAAAACGGATAGGATAAAAAGGAGGGAAAAGTACTTCCTCTGTACGCATCGCGATCTCCGGATATAAGGTTCTTCTAAACATGGGTATGTTATGACTACAGATATGGATAACCGGATTTTGTAAAGACCCCACGGTATGCGATGCGAGACTTTTCTACTCTTATTGCAATACGTTCTTCCTTATTGGCTTGTATTTCTTACTTAGTTATATTACAGCGCTAAAAATATTTTACAACTCGGCGATAACTTTATTATGACCAATTTGATGGTTCTTATTTATCTTTATTTGAGTATATATTATTAATGCCTAAAGATGTATAACAAACTTACATATACACGGAAAGAACGGTTTTGCTGAAGTATCTAAAAATTTGGCCAGATACAGATCTGAAAATAATTTTTTTGGACCATCAAAATAATTATGTAGGACGCTCAAAATAGTTGCTAGAATATCAAAACTTTTTGCAGCATTATGCTTAAGCGTCCTATTTAATTACTTTTGATGGACTAACGAAATTATTTTCAGATCTGTATCTGGCCAAATTTTTAGATACTTCAGCAAAACAATTCTTTCCGTGTACAGAAAGAATAATTGGACCCCCATATGCAATAAAGACCCAACCAACATTTTGAAGAAAAATGAGTTAACTGGTTATTCTAAGTCTCAAGTTGATGTTTTTCAATTATGCGAAAAAAATTAAGCCTAATTTACAAGTTGGGCCATTTTATTAAAAGAACCAATATAAAAGAACCAACCATAAAAGAACCAACTGCTTTTTCTGTGTCTGTTTTTTAATGTACTTCTTCATTTTGAAAAATATATCCTGCTTTTCGTTTAATTTGAGTAAATCATTCAAATGAAATCTCATAAAGACTTGGCCGATTATTTTAATTGTAATAACAAAGCTTCAATTACTTATTACTCAAAACTACCTCCTTATTGGTTGGATCCTTGTTGCATATGGAGGTCCAATTTTGCTGAAGTACCTATCTAAAAATTAGGCCAGACACAGATCTGAAAACAATTATGTTAGACCATCAAAATAATTATATTGGACGTTCAAGCTGGTTGCTAGAATGTCGAAATTTTTTGCAGCATTATCATCACGCTTGAGCGTCCTACATAATTATTTTGATGGTTCAACATAATTATTTTCAGATCTGTATCTGGTTTAATTTTCAGATACTTCAGCAAAAACGTGCTTTCCGTGTATATCTCACAAAAAGAACTTATAAATTAGAATATTTTATTGCCACGAATTTTTATCGCACACACATCATATATCGTCGTTTATATCACGCCAGGAATTCATATACGATATTTCGGCAAAATAACTCTTCAACATCTATTTATCCGTGCAAATACCTATACTTTCGAAAAAGATAGAAAACGAAAAACGTTTAAATGAAAGAAAATAGATATTAGATAATTCTTTTCTACCCTTCCCCGCCAGATAGATCTTTTATATTATTTTTCTCTCACATATCTCATTCCAAGTTCCTTCCTGGTATATAATGAAGAGATTTATCCAGCGATAAATATATAGACATATCCTATCCGTATGTAGTTGTTTCGTTCTCGCTCGCGCTGCGGCTGTTTCTCTCGGCTTCCCTACCCAATGCATCTTCTCCTCTGTTCGCGTATCGGTTTCCCGTTCATCGCGATCGAGTGGCCAGAGAGATTCGTAGTAAATATTGACGTCCGCATCGACGTTACTAGTCTACAGTCGATTCGCACTGCACTGTCCGTTGTGGATTTTACGATTCGCGACTCGGCCCCGCGTGAAGCTTACGGCTGTCGGACCAGTCCAGCTGAATCAAGGCCGCGTAATTGGAGTTCGCGTCGCAGAGTTCGATTTACCTTCCGTCCTCCTCCCGTCACCTCCCTCGATGGGGAGGTGGGGTGAGGTCATCGAAGTTCTTCTCCGCGCCAGCGGCTCTCGCCCGGCCCCTTTCATTCCGCGGAATTAGCGCGTGTAATTAGAAACGCCGGGCTCCCCCGACTGCGATACGCGCGAATCGAACTGGACCGGTTCGGTTTAATCTATCGTTCCATCGAATGAGACCCTCGAAGGATAATGTCATTTTCGTATGGTTCGATTCTCGCGAAGCCGCGAGGTGTAAAGCCGGAACGTGCTCTCTCATTAAAGAATTTCTCGCAGTCAACGCTAATTGGCTAGTAATTCGCGACGTAATTCGTTGGATACTCGCCAGATTCTCTCTCTCTCTCTCTCTTTCAGGAGCTGTTCTTTTTGTTTAATTGTATAAAATATTTCGAAAGCTGACCATCTTTTTCTCTTTCTCTTTGTCTTCAATAATTTTTTACCTAATTTCTTAGATAACAGTGTTACATTTTTTAACAAATTTCATGTACATTTGAATTGGCGGGTCGTTCTTTAATGAATCAGGTGCGCTGAATACGAATCTGACCCCAAAAATAGTCCATTACGTCAGGTTTTTAAGTAAATAGGGGCTGAAACCCTAAGAAACCGTATTATAACAGAAATTTACAATCTTGATGGGTGAAAGATAAATTTGTTCTGTTTTATGTTATAATTGCGTAACTGAGTTTCATCCTCCTCTAAGGGTGACTTCCATGAAATTGTACATGAACATTTTGCTTTCTTAATTCAAGACAAAGGTTCAAGCTTTAATTTGAGACCTTTTCGAAGTGTCCATCACGTCGGGTTAATGCGTTATAAATTTCGAAAATGGCTAAAAACATATATGGTTTCTTGGGATTTCAACTCCTATTTACTTAAAAACTTGACGTAATGGACTATTTTTGGGATCGAATTCGTACTCGCACCCGATTTACTAAAGAATAAACCAAATGTAAAATGTAAAATCCTGTTACACAGCGTAATTTTTCTCACAATTAGAAAATATTTCATAGAAGAGACTTTATAAGAATATTTTATTATAGTGGTTTCCATTTTCCTCGCTTGGGAAAAAGCTCATATTACACTTTGAAAGTTTATTTTCTTGACAGTAAATCAACCGTGCACTTAAAAAATATCAGTGCGCTAGTAGGTGCTTAAATACTTCGGAAAAAAATGGATTCACCCTTTTTTGTTGTAAATCACGATACTACTACCTTTCTCACTTAGTCGTTATTCCATTCCCGCGCTTCAATTATCTCGGCCATCTACCGAACGTGACGTTACGAATTCAGCGACGGGAGCTTTATTACAGGTGGCGGTGGATCGCAATGATCCGTCCACCCCCGGATGTGCTGCATTCGGAACGATTCGGAACGAGCGGCGAGGGTGTCGGCTGGTCGTAGAGCGCCGGTCCCGTCGAGCGCGCGTTGTCGTGCTCGTCGCGCAGCGGAATTTCCGAAAATTGCCGTGTTGCTTATGTAAACTGGGTCGCGTCACGTATAGGTCCGGGGTCGCGAGATGCGCACACGCGCCGATAACCCGTCTCTCTACCGAGAGGATCCCGCGATCGTCGATTCCGCGCACGCGATGCCGATTGAACCCGTTTCGCGCGCAGCGCGCGAACCCGTTGCGGCACAGCGGCGCGGCGGCCGGCGACGCATCATAAATAAACGCTTGCCAGCGTCCGGATATCCCCCCCGTGTCGGTTTGTCATCCGTGCTACTGCTGCGGCACAACCCGTAGGCAGCACTGACAAAGCGTTCGTCGCGCGTTTTTAAAACGCGCGTCACGTATCGCCGAGCGTCACCCGCCGGCCGAGTGTGGTACCGACCGGATCACCACCCAAACCCATTCCCCCCATCCCCCTTGCTGGCTGGTACCGATGCGTCGGAAAAAAGAAGAAAAGCAGAGGGAAAAAATATTGGCGGAAGGCACTCGCACCTCCGCCGATCGTCGGGTTCCGCGGACGGTTTATTAACTCGCGATTGTTCGCCGATATTCGTCTAGGAAAATTATACCAGTATAGTACACTAACGATACATCGAGTACAAGTGAATACAAGCGACTATTTAGGGCTCCTATATGAGCGATCCGCGAGAATATTTACGAGAATTTATAAATTTTTCTGATTACCAAGAAAAATTGGCAATTCACGCATTTCGGTTTCTAATTTAATTTAGATTTTAAACCTTGACGATTAACTGACTAATTTGGACTTCTTTGACAACAATCTCTGACTACATCGCTTTCACCAACTCACTCAACATATTCTCGCCATGGGAACGAAGAATAATTTTAGAATTAATAAAATAATCGTTTACTTCGCCAGTAATAATCAAACCAAGTGTTTTTGTTGAACGACCCAACTGGCCAAATTTATTCTTAATTAATACGACGTTTCGACCATTGGTTTTGGTCCTTATCAAGTATAAATAATCTGTAAAGGGTTTGGATACAAAATTGCAATAAATAAATATGTCGTGTTCAAGTTATACATTAAAAAACTAGTTATATATAGGAAATGTCAATTAAATAAGGAAAAGACAATGAATAATATAGATAATAAATAATAAGATATAAATAATATAAATAAAGATTAAAAAAGCAAAGAAGAAACCGAGATATAGATATGATTGTCAAATGGAAAAGAAAGGAAAATTAATAAATAAAAATTTTATTAAATATTACCTAAGTCATATGAATATAAGATGTAAGTGTTAAACAAAATATCCTGTTAGTCATGAATTCTTCCCGGAAACCAATCAATCTAAAAGCTGAGATAGAAACATTTAATTAGTGTATGTTAAGAAGACGAAAAATTAAAGTGTCTACCAAGATTTCTTACGTATTTTGTATGTCATAACTTGTTAGTTCTTGAAACTAGAGCACTAAATAAAAAACGATGTGAAATTGCGTTTCATTCGTAGTCAGAAGTTAAAAATATAAATTATTAATAATTTTAGAATTTACATCTTAATAATGGACATCCAACAATTTTGGTGACACTTTAACTTATTTACACATTATGGGTCATGATTTAATTACCATATGAATACTAATGTATTTGCTATATGTGTCTGACCTTGGAGCCCTTTGTTTTGGCCTTGTAATTTTACCTTGTTTCGATTCTACGCGGATAATGAGCGATGATGTTTTCTCTTTCGATTATTATTTTAATCTTTTTCTTTTTCTTTATTACTTATTATTTAATTTTTTAATGCTTCGTTGATGTGAATTTAGCTGAAGAGGACTACGTATAGTCGAAACGTTCATGTATTTTTCTTATATTATTAATTATATAATTTTTCTATTTGTACATAACACCTGTATATGATTGATTATTTGGCCTATCTCCTTGTTTATTGCTTTGCATATATATCAAGCTTAAGTTTTGTAATTTCACACATTTAGCTTTTTTGAGGTTCAATTTTTATTACGTTGTCGAAAAATTATATTTTTACAATTTTTTTAATGCTTTATATTTCTCTCTCTCTCTCTCTCTCTCTCTCTCTCTCTCTCTCTCTCTCTCTCTCTCTGTTTCTCGCTCTCTGTTTCTCTCTCTGGTGATTAATCAATGTTGACTAGTGGATATTTACTCCAAATTACCTTTATCATACCAATTAAGCGTAAAGATCAAATTATATTCTACAGCAAGCCTGTCCAAGTTCATCGAGCGAAGGGGCCCCTTATCTCCTTCCGCAAGCATTCACGCCGCCGTAATGATACAACTAATTGACCGCAACACATGGATATAACAAACTCATGCCCGCATAATGATCTGTAGATAGAATCTCAGCGTTTATTCGCCGTTTTTTCTTGCGTTTTGTTCGCGTTTTGCTCGTAAACCGGAATTTGGACAGACCTGTTCCACATTTAACGCTGAAACCGCGTAATTGTGGAAACGCGAGTACATTCTTAATTTCGCTCGCTTTCGGTCACCTACATGAATGTGTAACCATGTACATTAAAATGTAATCTGCATACGCTTCGAGCAATTATTATGAATTGCAAACAAGGGGATTACAAGGAGGGAAGGTTGATACAACATTATGTCGTACATCGGCACTTTCGCGAAATGGAGTTGACATAATTGGAAGGCTTAAAGCGATGGCATAGCAAATCACACGGGCCAAAGTTATACGAGTTCCTTACCGCATACTTAATCGAATGTTTAGTAATGATTTCTAACTTTTAACTCTTGTATTTCTTAACGATATCTAAATTTATAGATTCTAGAACGATTAAACTTTACCATTTTCCTGAAAGTCTTCTGTGGTAGCTTTTAACATATCATGAATTTTCAATATTTGAAAGAAGAAAAAACGATATTTTTTAAAGGTAGCCTTATTTCTCTTTTATATTCATAACACGTAATGTTCTGCTTTTCATATAGGATTTAATTAAAAATATAATTTGATAAAAAAGTTATAGGAAAAAGATACTGAATCTCATTAACGATTTATGGAAGTTTTTACATGCTTGCATATACGCGATGTATACTATGCAGCTTAACGTGCCGTTACGCCAAATCCATCAATTATTATAATTAAAGTGGTCAAGCGTTCTAGCGTAATGTTTATTTATCCGCTTTTAAATATTCCAACTTCTGCATCAAAAAATTACGCAGCATCTATTAAAATATTCATTAACGCTTGTAATTTGATGCAACACGACACGAGCGTATTAAATTTGATATTTCAATGTGGTGCTGCTTTACTAGACCACAGAGTGTAACAGCCAAACCAACCTAGTTGAAACGATCCAGCGTACATTCGCTGCGCATGATGCATAGCAGATACGGCTGCACTTCCTTTGATTGTGTTTATTAATTCAAAAGTGGAAGCTCAATACTAGCCAAACACCAAAAATGATATTCCTAGTTGCAACAAAGAAGCACTTGAGACTTACGTTTACAGAAGTGTTGTTTTGTTAATTCGTTTTCGACGAATTAAAATTATAACAGATTAAAATACTAACTAATTCTACGAATATAAGATTTGAAATATTTTCTCATTTCACTTAATTGAAAAAGTTTGATTCGTTCTGCCTCTCTGCCTTTCAATTACGCCATTAATTTAGGATTGCGTCCTTAATTTAGATTCTGTCTCGTCGACATCTAATCGAATTACTAAGCCAGCCGGCCTTCCAATTTGAATTAGAAAAAAAGCAAACGTTCTTAGTAGATCGGAAGCAACCGGGAGCTTCAAGTGCAGTGTGCACACTTGCACGACCCACATTCCCCGCAAATTAACCCGGACTTTTAGAGTCGCGCGCCAGTTGTACGCGCAGTCGAAATTTAAGAATGCAACGAGGTTAAGTGCTTGCAGTTAAGTCAACATTACCAGATAAATAATGCGATGACTTCCTCACTATAACCATGCTATTGGCCTATCCAGCAAGAAAAAACAACCGGCAAAAATTTCCATCAACTTAGTAGCGGGAAAATGAAGCGAAACTCAAGAGCTCGTTTCTCAAAGAGCTTAAGCCGATTTCCTCATCTTTTTCATAAACGGGCAAAGATACTTTTCTGAATATTATGTTGTATATAAATAAAGTTGTCTGAAGGTCTATTGGCCTGCCAAAATAATCTCAATGCGAAAAAGAAAACACAAATCAATCTTTCTATAAAAAATTCATAATAAGAAAATTATTAATCCAGAACACGCAGGTGGATCGTAATTCGTACGACAGAGTCTATTAAATCTTATGACGCAATTATGATAGAAATATAATAGAAACACGTGTAATGCGTGTGTGTATGTGTATGCGGGATGGGAATACTGGGCTATTGTTTCGCTGAGCAACCGTTACTCTTCTTCACCTGCCCATGTGAACGATCGCACGACTCTGTTTATGGGTGGAGAGGAAAGACAGTATCATGCCGACAATCGCTTATCCGCCGTCGTGTTGCAAATTTGCTCGCCGTGTCGGATCGAAGACCTAACATACGAACTCCGGCGAAATTCAATCGTGACTTTACGTCTCTTTGATTTATTCAGTTGCAACGATAACAAGCATTGATATACTCTCTAAATTTTTTTGAGTGAATTGAGTGAAAATTCACTCCAAGCGAGTGAAAATACTGCCACTCAAATTTCAAAGTGGTAGTATTTTCATTCTTTGGAGTGAGATTTTACTCCAAGAAATTTAGAGAGTAGATATTACACAGATTATATAACATAGATGTAAATCACGGGACAGGATAGAATGCTGATACAGCATTGCCGCGATCTCGCTAATATATTTCCATTATTATTTCCATTTATTACTTTCAAAATTCTTTCTCTTCAAAAGAGGTCCCTGTTCATTTTCACCTAATCGGAAATTGTGAATTATCATTAATGCGATGATAAACTTGAATGATTAGCCATCGCGAGTAAAGTAATTTGAGTGGCGCTAGCTCGTTGTAATGAACACTTTCCTTGATTGCGATTTGCGCAGTCTGAGAATTGGAGGCGATCCATTGACCCGAAGTCGAATGGTCGATAGATAGACCACTTGTAATGGTGGACTTCTCAATTACAGCGAACGAGCTATTAACCGGTAAAAACAACTCCTCGAGATCGATGCGGGTAACACGAAGATGCGTCTGCGACATTAAGCTTTAAAGACCGATTACGCCGACACTGACTGGATTAGGTTGGCTTAATTGCAGTTGGCAATTCGTGGATTAATATCTAACTCGAGGTTAACTAGCAGCTTGCATTAGATTTCAGTTAAATCAAATTATAGTAAATGTTGGAAAATTCTGCGTAAAATTAATACTTCAACGTATTCTTAATTGCGCTGTGAATAAAAACAAAATTCATTAATTATTATTGCAACAAAATAGTATATAAAACGCGTAATTTAAAAGTGTTAATTGTTGAAAATGAAAAATGAAAAATTTTTAATATTGATAATCTCTAAAATTAAAATATTGATAACCTGTTAAGAGAAAAATTTTTAAATTGATCGAAAAATGTATGAGAAAAGTAAAGTGCGAAATTTGTGTGAAACAATTTGTCGTTAAGATCTCGTAAAACTTCGGCGTCTTGAAAAACTCCGGAAAACTAGATTGAATGTACTTCCTATTTCATTCAATAATTCAAGGGCTATTAATTTAAAAATCTCATGATTCTCATGGAACTGCAGCGGTGTACTTGAAAGTTTGACACGATGGTATAACAGCTGGCAGCTCACTCTGTGAGAAGCCAGCTTGAATCCCTGCACTTTTAACATTCGTTTGCGCACATCCCGCATTGTTCTATTCTTCTTCTGGCCAGTGCCGGAAAGCTTTGCGATATACGATGAGTTTTTACGAGGAATTTTACTCGCGAAGGGATTGCTAGACGGGTGGGCGAGGAAAGCAACAAAGGACACATCGAGCGCGAATGAAAGGAGGTAGTAAGGTTCGCGAGAGACATCGGCGAATATCGCGGCTTTCCCACCTCGCTTTTTGCTCCCCCGTCTTTGTCGGACCATAATTCTCACCGGCTCCACTTATTGCCGTTCCCTACTGTGTTGTCTGCTGGTTTATATGGCCGCCACATACTCCGCTTAAATCTCCGCTCCGATTCGCGTTGCCAGGTTCTTTCAATTAGACCCGGCTACCCTGCGTTACGCTCGTAAGCATTTTGATCCTGCTTTGATGCTGGTACTACTGGATTAAGGTACGGGCAAACATCCGGAGAGATGTTAAAACCACGCAAGAGATGTATATGAATAATATAGTTCTAGTTATAGTATCTTATTTATTATTTCAAACATTATATACAAAATTTCGCAGTTTCGAAAATTTTATTTGTATAATGTAAATGTTTTTCCAGACGATCAAATATTATGCATTATATTAAAGTGACAGAATTGATTTACAAAAATATACTTCAATTTCTGACAAAATGTTTACGATTTATAAGATACAATAAATTGTGGAGAAATAGTAAAATTCATATAATATTACTTTATGATTAAAAACCACGTAACTTTAGAGAAACTTTATAGATACTTTTTTAATGTAGATTTTTTGCCTGATAAATTTTTTTTCGACGAAAGTATGTCGAGGAATCTATGGTTTTCAAGTAATTAACGATTGAAAATAAGGGTCTTCTAGGAAACTAAGCTTCAAAGGAGAAAATAGATGAGCAAAATCATATTCTTCAGTTAATTTCAAAGGAACTTAACTTTGGTAGAACTTTAATTCGAAACTTACAAAGATGTATAATCTTGAAAATCAGGGAAGTGTTTGTGTGCGATAAATAATGATCTCTCCCGACATTCCCGCTAAGGAAAAATTGTTTGGCCGTAGAAGCTTGTGGCTGAAAGAACTTGGAGTGTATGAAAAATTTTATAGAAAGATATATCCCCCCAATGGTAGAGTTTTATTCTGTAGATGTATACCTAATGCGCATTCGACCTTTGTTCACGAAGAAATTAATCAGAGACTTAATTACCTAAGTGCAATTAATGCGGCTGGCTTTGTACCATACAGATTACTTTGATAAAGCGAACTTGCCTGTTTCAAAAGAAAATCCTTTAGCTTAGCCATTTGAAATCGTCCCTTTCGTAATCATGGTACATAACAGTCCGATATCTGCTTCTTTATATAAAAGACAAAAAGTACAACATAGAGTGCAAGGCTCAGTAATACAAAGAAAGTCGCATTAATCATATTAAATATTAGAAATTAAATTACGTTAGAATATTAAGATTTAACAATGCAGATGAGTGACCTTTTGTTCGCTAGTTCACTTGCAAAGAAACTTTATCTCTATGAAAACTTCAGTTCTAAAAAATTATACACATGCACGTACGATTATCGACCATAGTTTTATTAACAAAATACAAATACTATTTTCTCTCTCTCTCTTTCTCTCTCTCTAAACTATTTTATTAAACAAATTTTTGAGTGGACATTAGAGACGACGTAAACGTTCGCGTTAGAATCAATAGGACTCATTGATCGAAAACCAATGTTTTAGATAACGGTTACGAGTGTAAACTTTGTCGAGAAATGTATGACGTTTCGCGAGGTGACAATGATAACGCTGGGCATTAGAGTAACGTAGTGCAACTCGCGAACGTGTGGCTTTAGTTCGGCATCAAAGTTTTCTTTCACATGCCAGGCTGTTTTGTTGCATCATGAAACGGGAGAGAAAATGCGTAGAGATCACATACATATACACATACACATATATGTCTCTGAGAAAACCTACGATATTAAAGCATTTTCTATCAAATTTACGACGATTTGTTCTGAGCAAAAATTAATGATTTCCGAATCGCTAACATCAATTATCTTATCTATTTAATTATCAAACGATATACATGAAAATGATTTCTTCTTTTCCTTCTCTTTTTCTCTCTAATATTAACTCTTTTGTTAATTAAAATCCACTTAAAATTGGATAAGAAGCGTACCAGAGCATATCCACATTTACTTAGTTTCTTAGTTCTTGATATTAAGTAAAACTTTAATAATCAAGTTTCGGTTTAAATTTTATTAATGCAAAAGTCGCGGAAATAGTACGTTTCTCGAGTAGTACTTTATATTAAAATCGATTTGTAATGCGATAATGCAATGCTTCGTCCTTGCAACATCGGCTGGCGCGTGATCGGTGATCCAGACAGACTCAATGCATCGGTGCATCGTATGCAGCAGGCGTTGCTAGACGCCACCAGGGAATTTGCCCTGGAACCACACCGCGAGTTTCATTACATCCGAGAGAGGAAGAGAGTGAAAGAGAAAGAGAGGGAGAGAGATCATTTCCGTAACTACCGTCGTATCCACTGTGGTGGATCACCCGATACGTCCCGTCGCGCTTTAGACGCATTAAATCTGGAGAACTTCGGAATTAATTACGGCGCTTTATATATCGGATCCGTCTGGCGCGTCTTAAGTTTAAGCTCGAGCTTGCTTCTCTTGTAAACAACAATTGAATTGTCAGCGATGGCAACAAGTTGTGTCGTTTGGCAAATTTCTGGTTATCTGTATTCTGCACCATTTGTCTGGTATCTTGGAAAACTTTGGCAGTCAATAACAATGCCTAACATATTTTCTAAATAGAAACATACATAAGATATATTATCCGTTTTAACGGTAATCACATAACGATTGAATAACGTATAAATCTTCGATATTAATTTTGTGATCAGATAGATTAGAATTATAGATAGAATTACAGATAGAATTATAGATAGATAGAAATTAGTTCGATGGAGAATTAGATATGATTATATTCTTATTAAATCGTGTAATTATTTAAACATATTGATGGTGCATATACACATGTATCTCCCAGAGAGAGATTATCGGAATAATATCTACGTTAAATTAGTATATATATTTATTAGATATAATTTTGGATATCAATTTTGCGTAAGATATTGAAATTAGATTACTCTTATTAATGCGAACATGAAAAGTCATGCATACTTTAGTGCAAAAAAATCATTCAGCATCAAACGATCATTATCCAATCTGTATTGATTTCCTCTGAATTAATTGAACTTCTGTAACATTTTTAGATTTTAAATCCTGCTTCTACCTTGGGCTGATTCTGCATATGCTTCACGTTTATTCATGCCGCCCATTTAATGTACCTGCTTGCCTTCTGCAGTGGTGACTATCGTCGCTCCCTCGAATTTCAATCATTCGACGTTTTTCAATTATCTCCACCGGCGGCGACGACGCGTGCAGTCCCCCGTCGCTTGCGAAAATGCAAGCCGATGTAAATGGAACGCAATGGTATGCAACCACGTTACACCAACTGCCGCCGGTGTCGTCGAGGTTCATTGATGCCGCAGGCAACTCATGATTCGAAATATTTTTCTTGTCAGCAGCGTAGCAGAGAATTTCCAGTCTTTCGAGCAGTCTTCTCATCGGAGTACATGTCGTCTCTTCATTTTATCAACACGCTCAATTATCTCTTGCTTATATTCTATAAATATGATAAATATTTTGGACAATTTTAAACAAATATGAAACTACGAAATAATTACGTACGTCAAAGTAAATTTTGCAGTATTTCTTTTGATAATAGAAGAATAAAAAAAATTAATAGTTGCGAGTACATAAAGATTTATATCAACGAAGCAAAACATAAACGATGAAAATTAATTAATTAAAATCGACACGATCTCGATTAAACCGTGTTCCGAGTTCTTTAAAACAAAAATCCTAATAGCTACGCCACTACTGATTCGCCGATATTGCGAGCTACCTTCTCTTTACGGTTTGTAAGAAACCGAGTTGCGTCATTAGCGTTAGGTAATATTGCAGATAATAATTCTTGCATTAAGACGAGCGCCCCGTTGCGCTTAAGATATCGTTATTCAGGTTTCAGTTGCCTTGTGCGCCGCCGAGGAGGTCTCTCGCGCAGTTTCTTAAAACTCATTTAAATTTGCGAATATACATCACCCGTATATTTCATCGCGAGAAATAGGATCAGCACGTCACGAGTCGTAAACGAGGAAAAATTGCACGTGATGTTGATAACGATGATAACGATCGCGACATCATACGCAGTAAATATAAACGACCGCGATATGCAGACGAGCACACTGTTGATTTTCTTCCTTTTCATTTCAATAACAGATTTAATTTTTTCATTCGCTCCACGGTTGAAATCTAAAGCGTTTACATAAAATTAAATATAGCGATAAATTAAACATTAAACATTAGGGATGTAAATAGATGATTGAAGTTTTGCTTTTGGTTAATTCCGAAAACTCTCATTTCCAAATTCAACAGGTTGCAATGCAAATGGCCAACTGTCAAATACTCGCTAAGAAAAAAATTATTTTCAACCTCGTGTAAAAATGTTCTCGTGTGAAAATCGCAAGTATTATATTATTACGATGCGCGCACAGAACCGACGCGCAAATTACAGCCCGAGGAGCGCGCATTTGCGCTTTTCACGCGTACATAATTCTCGCGCAGTCGTCCGAGCTTTCTGTGATAAACCCATACGTATGCGCGCCTGTATCGGTCTTACGACCAATTAATCGCGAGAGCCCCGACGACACATGCGGTAAATTATTCATCGCGCGTCGCGCGACATTAGCCTTCTTCATCTACAACCGTTGCGTCACACACCGGCGTCGTTCCCCGCGCTTAATTTTATCGCGCTCGCGTACCCGCTCATTTGTCAAATTATCTCTTTCGCGCTGCTTCAATTATATCCGCCGGCGGTGATAAGCGTGGAATTGCATTTACGCGCACCGTGGCGTCGCGACACACGCGGGGAACACGACACACCGCGTGTGTACACACAATCGCGTTATACCAGGCCACGTCTCCTGTCAGGCATCATTGGCATTAACGGCTCTGTGCCCCTCGTGCGTAACGCCGACGTTTTGCAAAGTTAATTATCAACGAATGGAGAACTCCCTCTGCGCCTTTCTCTCTCGATCGCCCTACCTTTCTCTATCCGTGAGAGAAAGCATCCGCTGCGTTCGTAGCTTCGCACTTGTCACGAGTGCGACGTCCAGCATCAGTTCAGGCACTGAATGTTATCGAATTCCTCGCGATTAAGTCGAATCGAAGATTCCATCGAATTCATGAAACGCCCGATAAATATCTTAAGGAGAGATGCAATAAACTGTTGTATTCTGGAGACCCGTAATTAGGATTGATAAGAAATAAAATCTCTGTGTGCTACACTGTCGGAAAATTTGTGTACTTTTGTGAAAAAATTTGCTGGTTAAAGTTTTTGTGTTAAGTAATCAACACATTCATATGTAAATTTAACACATGTCTGCTTTGTTAACTGAACTTAACAAATATAAAATGTAATTATTAAAATGATTTTAAAAATATGTTAAATACAATTTGCACGTATTTATTAAATGTGTTAAGATTTACAGAAAAAGAGTGTTGATTTTACTCTACAATAGAAATGGGGATACTTATTACCATTCTTATATGAAAAGAACATTTTCTATATGTTAATTTCATCATAAAAGTTATGTTCATTGTACACACAATTAACTTTAAATTACGATCAAAATTACATTTCTTTTTTGTTGAAATATGTTATCATTTAACACATCCATATTATGTTAAATTAACACAAAAATTTGAGTGGACCGTTTGGGACATGCGATTTATGTTAAATTTAACACAAATTTTTCCAACTGTGTAGGATTCTTAATACATTATTTTTTCGATGAATAGTTACGTTAGAATATTATTATGGCAATTATTTTATTAATCCTTTGTGGACGGGGAGCATGTTTACATGCTCTCCGCTTATATTTCAGAAACTATTAGCCCGATTTTTAAACTTGAAATACAGAAGTTTTTTGATGGCCCTCTTCAATTTTGAAGTCAAAAATTTGAAATTCACAAAAAACTTCTGTATTTCAAGTTTCATAAAAATCGGGCTAATAGTTTCTGAAATATAAGCGGAGAGCATGTAAACATGCTCCCCGTCCGCAAAGGGTTAATTATTACGCATTAGATGATAATATAATAGATTTTTTTCATAAATTCATATGATACATTTAAAAGCTTATTAATTTATTATTAACAACTATTTACAGTAATTATTAAATCGTTATTTTGGATCTATATCTTTAATTTTGATTTTTTATATTTTTTCTTTACAATCTTTATATGCATGCCTGACGGTTCTAAAAGACACTTGCTTTCCCGTCCAAAAATGATAATATAAATGGCATAAACTGACATCCATACTGGATTCTCATATATCTGTCTCATATAGCTCGCTGCTTATATTCCATTGCTACATTTCGTTTACGTGTCATTCTTATCTTCGCATTTGTGACTGAGGATTTATTCGCGGCGCCTTGGTCCGGTAAGAAAGTATTTTTCTTTGCCGGGTCGTCTTATAAGTCTCATTTTTACCGTTAAGCCGTCCGTGGCGCACGCGAGACAGAAAAGGACGGCAATAGGAGGCGACCGGCGGCGAGAATAATGTATATACACCGGGGGTGAGGAAGGGTAATGGAGAGAAGCGGATGGCCCCGGATGTAGGGTGTAGGGAGAAAGTGCGGAGCTTCTCCTTTGCGCAAAGCGAAATAAATGTCACTCGTAGAGCTGTGCGACACCGTTTTACCGTTGGTGGAAAACTGAGCGCCCGAACAGCATCAGTCGCTTAACTACATGTTCGAGAAGGATGAGGCGGATAAGGTGGCGAGAAATAGAGAGGGCGGTCGAGGGTGGTCTTAGGGGGGACAAAAAATGTTGCGATAGAGAGAGGGAGAGAGAAAGAGAGAGAGAGAGAGAATGCGGATGCTGCTGATGCCAGGCATGCAGGCGCACATTCGAGCGATTTCGATGGATGCACCCTTGGCCTTTTGTAAATAGCAGATAGAAACGTGACGCGGTATCGATCAGGATGTGCGATATGTCGAAAACGAGCGAGTCGGGCACGGCGAAATGGCACGTAAGCAATGACGATAACGGGGGCGCGCGTTTCAGGAACCGCGTTTCGTGAGACTGCGCGATGACGCGATCCACGAAGGCACGGGAAATATTTTTTTTATATCGCGCTTTTTTACCAAATAAAACAAAAACGTGGACAGAAGCGGTGCGTGAAGCGGTGCGTTCGACCGGCACCTTTTTGTTTGCGAAAAATGTTTGACTCGAACTTTTCGAATTCATTCGTTTCGCGATCGTTGGATGTGGGCGTTAATCCTGTTAAAAAAAATGATCAACTTTTGCGTGCAGAAAGATGTGACTACAGCGAAAAATATTTTTCTTTATAATATTTAAATATACATATATATTTTTTTAATAAAGAAATATATATTATAAAGAAAAATACTTTTTACTTTATTCTGTATACAGGGTGTCCGATTTTAAAGTTTACAGTGTTATATCTTGCAAACTGATGATTGTATTGAAAAATGTTTCAGATAAAAGTTGTATGGCCTAAAAAGGGATATATGATTCCGATATGAGTCATGTCATAGATGTCTTTCTTTTCAAGAAATTTTAAAGGCGATTAATTTCTTAAATGGAACTTAACTTTTTCTTTGAGATAAAAGTTGTAGATCTCGTCGAGACGTTTTTCAAAACATCCCCAAAAATTGTCTTTTGCATACGCCGTTCCGGAGATATGAAGCTTCAAAGTTTACAATATTTTGACATAAAATATAAAATATCTCGTAAACTATTCATTTTTTGATAACTGTACCTTAATACTTCTATGCATAGAATAGTGGGATAAATCAATTTTGCAATACGTAATTACATATTTTTCTGAAGAGCAACCATGTGTTTTCCTTGCACCAATTAATTCATCTCAGTATTCTACGCATAATAGTATTAAGGTACAGTTATCAAAAAATGAATAGTTTACGAGATATTTTATACTTTATGTCAAAATATTGTAAACTTTGAAGCTTCATATCTCCGGAACGGCTTATGCAAAAAACAATTTTTAGGGGTGTTTTGAAAACGTCTCGACGAGATCTACAACTTTTATCTCAAAGAAAAAGTTAAGTTCCATTTAAGAAATTAGTCTCCTTTAAAATTTCTTGAAAACAACGACATCTACATGACTCATATCGGAATCATATGTCCTCTTTTAGGCCATACAACTTTTACCTGAAACATTTTTCAATACAATCATCAGTTTGCGAGATATAACACTGTAAACTTAAAAATTGGACACCCTGTATATGTGTGTTTTTATATCTTTCTACTTCGAAGTACATATATATTTTTTTAGCGGAAAATATTTTTCTTTAAAATATAAAAATATATATACATATTTTTATATCTTTCTACTTTGAAGATTTTTGAAAGTACGTCGAAACTGTACGTATGTTTATGCGCGTACAATCATATCTATATATAACTAGAAAGAACAACCGGTGGAAGTAAACGACAATCACGCGTGACCTTTCGTAGCAAACAAACCTTTTCTCCCTTCAAAATTTTATACACCTTCCACGAATGCGGCGAGCTTTTCCAGGACTTTTTCAGCCCTGGTAGCATACATACAAAACGCGTGCCACGCTTGCTCGCCGATGCATGCATATGTATACATACTCGACATCGCACCAAAGAGCGCACACGTGGCTCTCTGGCCGTGAACGATTCAGGGGGGCTAGTCCAGAATATCCTCCCTCGACTTACACGTGTCTCGAATGAGAAAAGGGAGCGACAGAACGGTCCAGTGAGCGCAAAGTCGCACTGGGAAAAAGCGACAGACTGAGACAACTCCACGTCGCATGTCCACGGACGAATAATTTACGAAATTCGATTTCCTTCTGTTTTTCTCACCGCCGCGGTCGTGACGCACGCGATAGCGGTCCGCTCGAAAAAACACGTACGAGAGCACGAAAGAAAAACGCGTAGGAGACACGTCGTCATCCCTAAACTTTCCTCGAGTAAATAATGCATAGACAGGCAGGTAGATATCGATCGCCTCGTATAAATAATGCTCTAGCGTTTTTTATATTAAAAAAATAGAAAAACGTAACGTTTATGCTTTGTAAAATTTCTTTTCAAACTGGAGGCTACATCGATATACGTACCGACGTTCATGTCAAAAGTCTGCAATCTCGCTCGCAACGATAATTACTTTTAGTACAACGGAAACCTGATTTATGAAACAGGTGTTTCGTCATGTTCTGATTCATTTTGCAAGACAGAATATATAAATACTAGTAAACACGACTTAGATTACCTGAAATTATCCGATGTTTACAACGGATAATTGTTGCGAGCGAATGTAGTGTATATTGAATGACGTTTATATAATTGTTACTCGGCAACGAATTAACTAACCGATACGTAAATTGTATTGTAGAAATGCCAGCCAGTCTGTAATGAATCGTTGAATCGAATGCATATATAATCTGAAATCTGTATAATCGGAAATGTATTTTGTCATCTTGCTAAATAGTTTCGTTTCATAAATGATGTAACTTAATAGGTGAATTTTTAAAAACACAAAGCAAACTTCCCTTAATAGAACTATGTAAAAACAATGCAATCGAAATAAAGAATAAACAAGGGCAGATTAAAATGAAAAATAATTAAAGAATGAAACTACTGCTGAAAAGAGGAATATGAAATATATAGTTAGAAACATACAATTAGCATTTGGAAAAGAATGTACGCGTAATTATAAGTGCGAAAGTAATGCAGGAAATAAAGAGAAAATATGCGAGGAGCAGAGAAAACAAAAACGTTTTCAGACGGCAGTTTCGTAAAATTTTAATTTGACGAAAGTGCACAGCGCGGTCAAACGGGAATGCAGGGAAATTATTGCGCCAACAAATACATCGAAAGTTAAGATGAAATCGCAAGGAACTTTTCGCCGTATTAAATGACCGCCACTGAAAGTTAACCGTTGCCGGTGCTTACAGTGCTTTTTTAATGTCGGCCGGAAGATTAAACGTCTCATCGGGAGTCTTCGGTCCGCTATTTTTAATAAAGCAACGGCGCCTTATTTCGGTATATATGTATATACCAGTTTCGTTCATTCTTTAGTTTCCCGCAACTCCTTCATTTGCTCGTTGGATCGTAAGAAATGTCCCCTCGTGCTTAGACATTTTTATTTGTCCTGTCCGGTCCCCCTTCCTCATTCTTTGCGTATCACGCCGCGAATTCGTACGATGCTTGGAGAGATACGTGATCTTTTTTCCAAGACAAGCCGAAGGATGGCACGATCCTTCCCGCGTCATCGGCAATCCGAGACCGCCCTGACGGTAGACGTAAACGTGAACGACGAGGACGACGACCGCACGTTTTCGTTCTGTCGTAAAATATAAAAGATCTAGAATTCCGTTTATCGCGACATTCATAGGCATTTAATTATTCCTTAGATGCATATACACACGTACGCAGTTTGAGAAATTTATATTTGCGTATGAAATTTGAAATATCGCTCGCATATTTGCTATATATTTATCGTCTAGCAATATTATGTTTCACGTTAAATCTTATTATAAATTCTTATCTAACAGATAAGAAATTATTCATCTCTTTATATACACTAAGAGAAAAATTTTTTCAAAGGAAAAATTACATTTTCTTAAAACCATATCTTTTGATATAAGTGTTTGTTTGTTCTCTTTTGTGGGGTCTTTATATATGATGTTCTTTCCCAGTCTGACGAGTGACGACTGACTGGGACCTGGGACCCCGAATGGCCCGAAATCCGCGCCTAGCTCGCGGGGTGGGTCCGCGGACAACAATCAATCACACGCGATCGGACGACCTCGCGGAACCAATCCCAAAAATCGAGAAACATACAATTCGGCTCGCTACCGAATCTTTCGGAATCTTTCCTGTTCATTCCTGTCGCGACTTGTTATTCTCCCGACGCATAAATAAATATAACGGTCTTTCTCGTTTCTAATAAGCGACGGTCAAACTAAAATGTAACGGCTTCTATATGCCGACAACGAAAATATGCCTACACTTTAAGTAAAAATATTAAACCACAGAAGAGATTTGTTTCGACTCAACTGGCCAATTTTTAATTTAAATTAATATATCGCGAATCACGACATTTTTCGATCATGGGTTTTGGTCCTTTCTAAAGAGAGTGAAATTAATTTTAATGTAAAGAATTTCTTTACTATATATTATATTATATAGTAAATATATTAATATATATAGTAATATATTAATTTAAATTAAAAATTGGCCAGTTAAGTCGAAACAAATCTCTTCTGTGGTTTAATATTTACTGGCGAAGAATATCCCATCTCTTGTTTAAAAATATTTAGTTTTAAGTAAATACGCATGTTATCTTAAGTGTATATTATTTTATACTTTTACATTTTTTACATTTAAATAAATATTTTCTAAATAATTTAATATTATTAATATAACTAAATTGTTTTCTAATATTAAAAAATCTGATTATCTTGAATGTAAAAATGATCTAACAGCAAATATTTTCTAGAACGAAAAAAAATTTAATTACATATTATAAATATTATAAATATTATAAATATTTCAATCAAGAAGTTTTAAGACTTGAATACAATAAATAAGCTATTAGGACCCACGGAGTAAATAATTTTTTTGTGTTAAGTAAAATTTTTTGTATCAAAATATATTTTTTTCAGTGTAGTTAGAACGAGTCATTATCGATGAAATAGTTAAAATTTTATGCCTGTTTTACAACAGCAGTAAATTGACAGTATAATCTCGATTTTCATCCGATTTCTACGCAATATGAAGTTACGTCAATTTGTTCCCTCGTATCGTTCGTGAAATTTGCTGTTCATTTCAGGCCGCATTCTCGAATAATTAAAGATACGGAAAATATTGTTGTCTAGGAAAATGTCGCTATAGTCACGTTGTTGAAATGTAAACGAAGAATTCGCGACTATCTTCGAGAAAACACATAGACGTGTTTTTAACGTTGTTTCATTTAAGAACAGGTACAATGCCGGCGGTCGCATTACGCGTGTCCCAATAGTCCCATTCAGCGAAATAATCATCTACACGGAAACACTTCCACGTGCGCCGCAGTCGAGAAGAACGAGTTTCAAATGGTTATAGCATGTATGCGAACAGCATTTATTTTCTCGTTGTTTGCGTATTGTCGTTTTGAAGTAGAAAAACATGTCGCGCCTCGCAACGATTAATAAAATCTGACTTTAGATTGATAGTGTCATCTTGAATGGGCTAAGCCTGAATATCACGAGTGCTCGATCTTAATTCTCTCTTCGACATATCTTTTCAGCATGTCAAAGATAAAATTAATGACTGCACATGTACTGAAAATATATATGCTCCAATCAAGATGACTGAATCAGATCTATCATTACACCCTTTATTAATGAAGTTTTCCTTGGTGAATAATTGGTAGCACCGAGCCAATCAAACATTTTGATTGATTTTCTTAACATTCCAAAAATATCTTATTTTTCTCTCGACTTCGCTAATTGACGCGATTCGCTCGAATTTCCACAAGCGTTGTAAAATCGATCAGACATATCTGCCGTGATATCGACGCGCTGTCGACTCTAATTTTATCCGATAAATGCATTTCATTCTCTCTGCGCAAACGATGGAAGGTTAAAGACCTCTTCTCTGACAATTATTTTCACGAACCTGTTACGCTCGATGCCTGTAAGTCTGCCCGTGACAGGATAACTTCGCTATTTGGCGATAATAGCGGCCACGACTGACCGGGAAACAAACGAGAAATCGATTTGAATTATTAAGGTAGAGGAAATATTACGACGACACGGGTATCGATAGAGTAAAGCGAAATACAATTATATCCGTTTACCGGTGCGGGATCGGGAAAATACCGTTACGCGAGTAATTAACGGCGCAGATTGATCCTGCGTTTGTGCGCGCGTTTCGCACGTGGGTATGCGGGAGAGACACACGGGGGATCCCCCGTGAAAAACATACATACGCGCGCGCGTTTACAAAATAGGCGCATCCGGGCGTGAGAATTTACCGGCTTGATGTCGCTCGTTAACGATCGCTCGAGATTTGCGCGCGCGATTTTCACCGATGATCCATTTGACCCGCGGCGTGGATTATCGTCGACGGTGTCTGCCGCATATTTTCAGCGTCACCGGTATATACGAGCGTAATGAACGCGGACGTGTGCAACGAGGAAGATTGATTTGACGGATATGACGACTTAGTAATGTGCCCGCGCCCGCGATGGCCGTTTTATTAAAAGCCCGGCGCAGGTGCAAAACCAGACTTACCCTCGAGAACGAAGAATTTGCACATCAGGGCCTAATATCATTTTAACGGTGCTCGTTTCCTACGCGTGAGCTCGCATTAAAAAAGATACCCCACAGATAGATGTAGATTAATTGTCGCATATTAAAGTGTTTAGCTTTTTTGACAGTGTTATTTGATCGATATTAATCATTAATAACTATTATTTTGATATCATTAGCTATAATTATTATTTTGATATCGTTAGAGCTAGATATAAACAGCTATATGCTCGTCTGTCAATTATTCTTTTGTTATCTTTTTCTACTAATTTTTCTTATTCTGTATTTTGTTTCATTTTATTTAAATTATATTAAAGGTCCAGGCTTATAAACAGCATGGCATCATTGCTGAAGCCTCGCCTTTTGAGGTGCTGCTTTCAATTATACTGCGATCATATGTTTAAATGTATATTTTTGTTCTGCACGTCAATAAAGCTATTATTATTATTATTATTATTATTATTATTATTATTATTATTATTATTATTATTATTATTATATTCTTTCTGCGTTGGATGGAAAGGAGGATATTAAAAATTTGTCATTTTTGGCCTAGAAGGGACATCTAAATTACCTATTGGAAATTGTTTGGGGGACTTTCGAGAAACAGAAAATAACAATTATTTATCCACCAGGTTTGGGGAAAGTTATGAAAATTGGGATTTACTATTGATTGTTGAAATAGTCATATGAATGTTTTTTAAGCTTTGTACCATTTAAAATAAAATCAATTGCATATTTATGTGCTAAAGAGTGAGTAATAAATGTAGAAAATGTGAATTTTTTGGTTCACATAACATACAGAGTGTCCGAAAAGTCCCCGGATCCCTTAAATATTTGAAGTGCCTTCTCATTAAGTATCTTCCAATTTATGAGGCTTGAAAGATACAGCCTGCATTAGCGCACACGCACACGCATACTAATGTAGGTATTTTTCAAACCTCATAACTTGGAAGATACTTAATGAGAAAACACTTCAGATATTTAAGGGATCCGGGACTTTTCGGACACTCTGTATGTTATGTAAACCAAAAAACACATTTTCTACATTTATTACTCACCTTTTAGCACATAAATATGCAATTGATTTTATTTTAAATGGTACAAAGCTTAAAAAACATTCATATGACTATTTCAGCTATCAATAGTAAATCCCGATTTTCATAACTTTCCCCAAACCTGGTGGATAAATAATTGTTATTTTCTGTTTCTAGAAGGTCCCCCAAACAATTTCCAATAGGTAATTTAGGTGTCCCTTCTAGGCCAAAAATGATCAATTTTTAACATCCTCCTTTTGGTATTACGTGTGTGAAAAAAATATTCTTCATTGTATTCTTTATTACAATGTACGAAATAATCTGCAAATGCACGTAGGAAGCCGTAGGAAGTTTCTGAGAGACATTTATAACAAAAAAGAGTGGAATACAGTAGGATTAGTAAAATGAGTCTCATTTTCTTTTTTTTTTTTTCTAATACGCTATCTATGAAAAAGTAGGTCATATCTCGAGAAGCTCTACCTTTTCATCAAATCATTGAGCATTCAGTAGATAAGTCGTATTAACTCGGAAAGGTTCCTTGTTATATGGTAATTCCATAATCTATAATTTATACGTACATCTGAGAATCCAGAGAATTTAAATTAGTTACAGTTTATATGGTGATTTTTTGAATAAACGCCGACGAGATCGTGCGTATGTTTTATTCTCTAAAAAATTAATACAATGACCAAAACACAAAAATCTCGCAGTGGACGACACAGTTGTAGTAGTCGATCGCGTTCGCGTTTCTTCGAAACAAGCGGAGAAAACAAACGTAGGTAATTGTATCGCGTCCCGAGAAAAATCCCGGGGTAAATGGATCAGCGCTAATCGAAAGGCGAACTCGCGGGCGAGTTCTCCTCTTGCAAAGCGCGGAAGAAAAATTCATTTTTGTACAAACGTTTGTCACCGGAACCGCTGGAAGCAGTCGCGGAATTAGCTTTGCGATGCACTCGCGAACGCACTATTGCATTCCGGTCATAGCGGGTGAGGCGTGCGCCCGCGATACACTACTACGAATGCAATGCACGCACAGGAGAGGGCAGGAGGAGGGGGACAGGAAGAATAGCACGGTCGATGGATGGTCCTGACGAAAGGTCGCGCGATCCCACTAAACCTCCCGGCGCTAAACGGTTGTCCCTCAAAACCGAGCACGTCGTCCCGGAAAGGTCGCACGCGCGCGCTTGCGAAAACTAGCTTCGTTCTGCGCTTCGCGAAACTAGTTTACGCGGAAGTCTGTCTCGGACGAATGCATATTGTCGCGCTTAATAACTTCTGCATAATTTACGGACGAGGAGGAAAGCGAGAGAAGAGAGAGAAGAGGCGTCGTCGATGGTGCAGAAACACTGGTACCCTAGCTCGTGCCAGCGAATGTGTCATCGTCGGTGCGATCAACCGCCCTCGCTGAACCTCGAAAGTCGACCTTTCGCGACGGCGAGACGGGGCGACACAACGTAACGCCCGTACGACCGCGTAAATTAACTTTAAGCACGGTTTCGAGATCGTGAGTTTGTAATTCGAGTTACGGCACGCTTTGCATTTTAAGCACCACGCCCGTGCGGGGCTATCGTCGCTATACGACTCGGTCACGATTATTCCCAAGCAGGAGCAAGTATTTTTCGTATCCTGCTGCTGGAATTTGTTCGGATTACCGAGGAGTATCGTGGGTTACGCTCAGAAAATTTTAATTAACAATACAGTGGTCGCCGCAACTTCGTTTATCTCTTTCGAACTTCGCGATGCCGCTGAGATCTATCAATAGATAGACGTTCCGTCATTTTCGTTAGGAATCGTTTCATGTTTAAAAAGATGAATTAGAATTCATTGTTGCGAATGAATATGTAAGCCGTGTGAGATTTTATGTTAAATCGTAAGATTATATGCAAAAGTATACGTCTTGCATAGATTCTATCAATAGAGATTAAAAGATTAAAATTAAAGCGAAGTAGTTTAAGGCCCTGCGCACAATGGAGGAATATTAGATATTAGGAATAGGAATTAGAGTTTTAGAATCAGTTTCCTCAATGAACACTATAGATAAATGATAAGTTACGTTGTGTTTCGTATAA
>NJRL01000476.1:0-61894 GCA_003063815.1 Aphaenogaster rudis
TACGTAGCATATATGTGTTATAGCATATATCTTTGGATATTATGCGTTTTCATTCAGAATTTAGAATAATCAAAAAGAACGAATTGTACTGATATACATATCGTATAAGCATCGAGAGAAAGATAAGCAGAAAGAAAAAATAAAAGAGAATTGATTCTAACTGCAGCGTTCATAAATTAATTTTGTTCCCATTTTCCTGCCCAGCATCCATAATTTAATCAAACTTTAATCAAGCAGAAACTCTTGTGATAAAAATTGTTGTAGGACTGACCAATATTAAATTTCATAAAATCAGAGTATCATTTATTTATGCATCTGGCTAAATGAGCGAGTAGATCGATAATATATTGGAAACAAGCGCGAGTTTTCGTGGAAGTGGATTTGTTTTTACCGAATTTAAATCAAGATTGTATTCATTCAATGTATTTTAATAAACCATTGTGTCGTTATGTGTGAAGAATTGAAAAAAAGCTTCCAATATTAATTGCGTGTTAATTAAACTTTTCCATCATAAAAAAAGAAAACCTTTTTTTTACTTGGAATTCCCCTCTGCTGCCTCTCTCTTTTCCGTCGGTAATAACTTGCCACAATTACAAACAATTACGTTTATAATGCATATTCCGTGAAAGCGGGAGCATAAGCGTTTCCCGGTCTACTTCTATCTCGTTTCGGACGAGAAGGGATGACGGCGAGGAACGATATCAGAACGACCGAGAGGATGAAGTGTCACGAGGGTAGGAAGATCGAAGGCCTCCTGATCGCTTGCGAGTGGAAGCAACCAGGAGCGGATATTAAGGTCTCACAGAAACAGGTTCACGATCCGGTCGATGAAATTGGAATCCCAACGGTATGGCTTTCTCGTCGAGTCTTATCACGGTAATATACGCGATCGCGCCGGACAGAAGAGCAAAGTAAAGAAGAAACGCCTCGTCGTAAATATCACGGTAACGAATCGAGAACTGCCGGGCTCTCGGGACGATCGTTGCGCTACCACGACGTTATGATCGACATCGATCTTCCTGCGACTTATTTCCACTTATGGGTTATATAAAGACTTGGACGGCAAAGTGGTATACGCCAGTTCTTATAAGAAAAAGAGCTAAGTACGTTATTACACTATACTTGCAACAACTCTGATAAACGTGTAAATATCTCAGAAGAGAAAGAAAAATTATCATTATTATGCCTTATAAAATTCTTCATGCATTGATGCTTGCATATTATTTCGATCGTGTAATATTCCTCTTTGTATAAAGTGTAAATTAATAATTCCTGTTTATTTACAAATCGCGTTAATAGATCTCGAGTCAACTCTTGGCTGACAGAAATGTCGGAATATCAGTGATATCTAGCCGGGAACTATCGCGGCCATGTTTCACTCAGCTCCGCCAGGTAAAACAAATGCCCCCACTTAACAAGCGAAAATTTCATGCTGGGGTTGGCTCTACGCGCGACAATCCCGCCCCCGAAGACGATCTCTTCCGGTACGCGGAAGATGAAAACTCCCAACGTTGGCCCGCAAAAATGTCGAGCGCACGTCGCCATTAATTTTCCCTGCCGCCCCGTGCGTCCGTCGCGCCGACCGCTCGGATGCTCTCTTTTCAGCCCCGACATTCTTTCTCTGCTCCTCTCCACCGCTTTGGGATCCGACTGCCGACCGTGTTGCTTTAGGTCAGTGCCGTCTCTCCACTGCCACCACCCTCCCTCTCTGTTCCTTCTCGAATCTGACTATCTTGCTTCGTTGCTCCGACGAGAAGAAGCCAGCAAAGAAGGATAGGTAGATAAGTAGGTAGGTAGGTAGGTAGGTAGGTAGGTAGAACGAAAGGGCTAAGGTAGAGGGAATATACGAAGAGAGGAAAGAAAGAGAGCAAGAGAGACACAACTCTAACGAGCGGTTTAAGGAGGGATAAGAAAACCGCCGGTTGGTCCTTGGTTCGTCCCGCAGAGTTCTTTGACTCTTGCACAACTTTTTGGGCCAACCAGCCTATCTACCGTCTCTCTCATATCACTCTGGCCGTTCTTCATCAAATTCACCTCCTTCGTCTCACCGCGGCTGCCCTGTCTCCGGTCTACTTTCTGTTCCAGCTTCTATCGAACCATTCTTTTTTATTAAGGGATATAAATAAAAGTATTACAGAGTCACTATCCTGTTCCGTCTATATCAAACGCGTATGTGAATCTTATTCTTACTTTTCTTGTCATTCTTAAATTAGATATTTTTCACTTTTCCTGAAATGTTTATGCACTCTCATAAAAATGTGTGTATACAGATATGTATATATATGATATAGATGTATGTAAGTATCCACACAGTATTATACTGTGTTGAGCTCAGGTCCACGGGTTCGCTAAGCCGAAATGACTATGCGGATCAGCCATCTCTACGGGAACCAAACCATCCTCAGAGGATCACCCATCTGGCGCCCTCTCTTGTTCAGAGTGTCTCTCGAGGAGCGAGAGGAACGACAAGGCATCCTCTCTTCGTCCCTTGTCTCTTCCTCCCACGTCGCGCCCTTCTCGCCACCCTGTGTCGCGTACGTACCGCCGATCGTACGCCCGATTGGGTTCGAGTAATTCGCCGGAGAGCCGGGGGATAACGCGAATAACGGCGAGATAAGCTGCGTACCGTCCAGACGTGCTTTCGATATCTCTCTCTTTCTCGATGTCGCTTGAAATTTTACCAACCAACGCGACGCCTCGCGATTAGGAATTAGACCATCGATATGTCGATACTAGAAAGTCAGATAACGCAAATCTCTTAGGAATATCGCATGGCGTGCAAAAGACATCCTAATCTTTCAGCATTATTTAAATTTTGTTTTTAATCAACTGTGTACGATGATGTCTGTTCAATTTTGATGCCGGTACAGTTTTATATCAATATTTTTATAAATACTTATCAATAATTTAAAAATATCTGTCATGGTACAGACACCGCACAAGTAATACTTAAATAGGTAAAAACATCGCAATATACATTTTTATAATAACCAGCTCTATTCCTGGAGCTGCAAGGAAGGGTATTGTACCTTCGGGGATTTCGCAGATTTGGGGATTATACGTGCCTAGAATTTACATTTGGTTATGCGATCGCTTTCTCGCTGACCACGCAAAAGCAAAGCCGTTTTGTGAGGATTACGTTTCTAGAAAAGTCCGAGCGATTAAACATATATGAATGCCGTGAGATAAACGGCGATGTTAATCCACGTTAATACGGCGGGATTTTGGAATGTAACATACAACAAATAAGAGTATTATCGCTCTTTATACACGAAATTTCTTTTTCCGGCCATTGACTAGTAGTTTCTACTGAAAATAAGAAATTTCACTACGAGAACGGTTTCGACTATATGTCAAATGCAATTTCGCCTTACTAGTATCTTTTCGTAAGTCATAAATATATTTTCTTCGCAAGGACATTTAGAGAAAATATGTGGGCATCGCGAATCGTTCCAGTTTCTAAGGACATCCTTCATGTAAAAATTTGCATCTTTGCGGTTAATTGAAATATGAAATTAAAAAGATACAGATATTAATCTATTTCCTAGTAAAAATAAGGAAAGCGGAATTATAAAAATATCAATCTCCACACAAGCTTCATAGATGAATTATTGAAATTGCCCTTCGTCTCAAAATTCCGGAATTGCATCAATTATCGAAATGTGATATAAAATGACGACTATATTTGAAAGAAAATTGAGGAGGATAAACTTGATAACTAACAAATCTCTATGTATCTCTGTCATCTCCTTTTCGAGCAGTATAATATTTAAATAATAAAAATCAGAGCGACGAACCGTCTCGAATTTAAAAATTAATAAAACTATTCGAACCTAAAATAAATTGCAACATTTATGATCGTTCAAATCGTTTATATACATGTATATATGTATGTATCAATGTACTTTATGCGCAAAATTCTGAAGTTCCGATTTTGTAATTTAAGTGAAGAAGGGCTACATCACGAGGAAAATAGACTTATTTAGTTGTTGCACCAAAGAGCCATTAATCGCACGCACATGAGAAACATGAATCATTTACACTGGTTGCAACTAGCAGCTGCCTTTCCCAATTACATTTTCGAGCTTTACGGCAACAGTCCGGCGTGACGCGATATTAGCTTTCTTCTCTCGATCCGGCTCTTTAGCGGTTGCAACTCACTAAGCCCAATTTGGTGGCGCATTTCTCGTTCCCTCGGTGGACGCTCGCTCGCCGAGTGTGGTACGTGAATCTCTCCTCCATTATACGACGTCGAAACTGCGCTAAATTACAGCTTCGAAACCGAAGAGCCATACCACCGAGTGAACGATCGAGGTGCAGGCGAGGGAAAAAGGAAAGATTTGAAGAGCTCCTTCGCGCTGTCGACGCATCTGCCGTAGGTGCTCCGAGACCTGAAGTTAGCGCAAGCAATCGTCGAACATGTGGTCGGTTAGAGACTAGTTGAGAATTAGAGTACTTGTACTCTCCGACAAAGTGCGTTGAAGGCATTTTGGCAACAATGAGAGAACCTTTAAATCAAAATTTGAAGATATCTAGGTACACGAAGTATAATCAGATTAGTTACTTATTTAATAAACATACGCCGTTTTTTATATTAATTTACATTTTTTATAAATCAAAATATGTTAAAAATGTATATTACATATAACTGAATGTTCATGCGGAAGTGTATGTAAAAATTAGGCCGGTATAGCTACTACTATCTCTATAGCTACCACTTTCAAACACGACCAAGCGACATCCGAAACAAATTTTCAACATTGTTCAGCGGATTCATTATCCACGAAGTTGCGTCTCGACAACAACTGTTACCCGACGGTGGTGGTTGAAGGCGTTGATAGTTGCGGTTGATGACTAGAATAGCGCATACTGGTAGCAGCTGTCATTACCCAGAGGCAAGCTTGCTCGTGACTAATCCTGCATGCCGATTCACCGTAACCTAGCCTACGCGAACCTACCTCTATACATACATATACATATACACGATTAACGTGCTAGGTTACCCTAGGTTGTCATCCTGCCGCAAGGAAACCAAATCGATAGCGCGCGTGCTACGCGTGAGCGACCCAGTAACGCGGCATCCGCTTTGTTTCGATCTCTCCGGTAAACACTCAAAATTTTTCAAATATCCAAAAAAATGCAATTTGTGCGACTTTTATAAAAGTGCTGTCCCCGATTATCCAATTCCAAGGTAACAATAACAATTGCTTTGTCTTATCATAACTCGCTAGCTTCTGGTCAAAAATTACTTTGAGATTAACTAATAGATACTCGAAACATCGCATGTATTTTATAACATACAGTTTAAAATGAGAAACAATATTTCAATAAGTAGATTAATTGAATTGATTCAATTGGTATTTGATTTAATCAATAGAGATTATAGATTAATCTTTTCGAACAAATATCTACTGATATTTTTTCCTTAAAATAAAAATTTCATATATAAAGTTAAGTAATTCAATTAATTAAGATCCAATTTAAATAGAAAATCAGTGTGATCGCCACAATTTAAGCATTATCCATCGACATGTCAATTATGTTGTAGATAACTAAACGCGAAATAATGTTCGAGCAACCAGAGTGAGAGACATCTAATTTGCATAGCGGCTTTGCAGTTATAGGATCGAAGGATTCGTCGAGCAATGCTTTTTTGGCACACGTCGCGCAACATTATATAATTCAACCGGAAAATTCAACGGACGCTCGTTTCGAGTTTCAATGTATTTTCCTTTCCCTCATTTACTTGGGTAACATTTCTACTGCGAATCCGTCTTCTTTTGCTCCTCCTGCTCCTTCTCCCTCTCCTTTCCACCGTTGGTTGAGATATTTCCAGCGCGTAATGTAATCCGCTTTACCTCGACTGTGCGTCGCGCGGTTGACATATTTTTTCTCCCTTCGTCGTCTAAAGTACGTATGCTGCCATACAATGTTCTAAGGAGTCTTTCCCGCTTTTTCTTTCCGCCCGGTAATACCGCCCCGACGAATGTAACGCAATATTTTCATTGCGCTCTTTGCTCGCGGCTACGGAAATGAATATCGTCTCTTTGCCGATATTAAAGTCAAATCAGCGGGAAAACGTCGGGCTAATATTACCATTCCCAACGAGCCGTTTGATGCGGGGAAAAAAGGCCGTCCTGGCGGTGCGATGAGCTTTACCTTCTCCGGATGTTCCTGCGGATGCGCTGATTCGTCCCAGCTCTCGTTCTATCTCGCACGATGTGACATCGAAAAGAAATTAGAACGGTTTTATACGAATAACGAAGATTACTGTACCACATTGGAGCCTCGATCAGACATTTCTACATAATTTTGTTACCAAAAAATTCATATTATTAAAGCAGGTGCAATATGGTTTAGAGTAACTTATTCCTGATCTAGAATAACGTTCTTCCGTCTGTGGCTCGTTTATCGTTCGGTTATAATATGGTGTATCGTTCAATTCCGTCCGTGCAAGAGCGGCTTTACGCACGACGGAAAGGTGAAACTCTTCGGCGATTCTCCTCTTCTCGGTGCGCCAGAGCCTCGCCACGCGTAATTGTGTACCTTGCGCTCTTCGATCAACGTCCGGTAACGAGTTGACATACCGCGCAAAAACGCGGATCGATAGCGTGTGCATTGCGGCCGTGTGTCCATCCGTTGCGATCGCGTGTATACGTGCGTGTACGTGTGGACGTAAGCGCGCGTTCGCGTCCCTGCTACATGCATACGTGTGGTGCAGTCGCAGACGAGCACCACCCGCCGCAGGCGGTCGCCACCGGGTACACGAGCGCGAGCACGCGACTGAATTTCGCGGAGCGATAAGCTTTCGGCGAAGAGCACATTTTAGCCGACGGCAAGCGGGCGAGTTCCTCGAACGGACTCTCAGAAATTAATTTCGCTTTTGGACGACGTCCTCCGCCCGTACACAGCCATGCGATTCCCGTCGCGGAGGATCGAATCTGGATATTTCGCGATCCAAGATAAAAGCATTTCCACACTCTATTCTCGTATCCAAAAATTTCGCATGAAAAAACAAAACTTCTTTGTTTTAAAAAAGAATATCCTTACACATGGCCTCCTTATTTTAGTTTTGTAACAACATTAAAAATTTATAGTCCTCATGCAGTGGGACATCGTTGTCGACGCGTCGGAAATGCTGCCATGCCGCATGTTTACATCGGAACTAATTCGCATTATACGGAAATCTGTCGTCGAACCTTATGATACTATTTTTTATCTTGCCGGCACTTTGCATCACGCCACTGGCCGTTGTTTACGTAATAAACATTCTTCTTCGTGATAAAGAGCGCGCTTAGGCGGGCGGAAGAGGTTTCTTTCAGGGCGTTTCTTCGGAGAACACGAGGTTTCGAGGTGGGAAGGTACTTTGTCTTTGCACCATCGCGCGTGCAGTGTTGGATGCTACGGCGTGAAGATCTTTTTTTTTATAAATCGCTTTTATAGCCTGCTATCAGGTCGCTGTATAAATAATATCCATTTATCCCCCGCAACGCTAATATTTACAGCGAGTTTATTTACACCTTTTTTCGCTTAAGCACCTATAATGCTACTAATAACCAGATAGAGTATAACCTACTAATTATCCAATATTTTTTAAAAATACTTGTTGCATTAATTAATCATATAATGTATTATCAATGAGACGACTTGTTAAATTAAATTCATTATATTCTTGGAAATATGATTGTCAGTGGCGTAGCCAGGGAGGGGAGGATTAGGGGAATAAATCCCTCCTCCCCCCGAAATTTTGGAATCAAATATGAAAATATGAAAATGAAAGGTTGAAAGCCGAGAGAGAAATGAAATGATAAATGCTTTAAGGTCTAAAGAAAATGTCCTGAACGAATATTGTTATATTAATTATTTAATTTAAAAAGTTATGAGTTGTTCTGTGATTTTAATTTTTTAAAAATACCCCCCCCCCCCGAAATAAAATCCTGGCTACGCCCCTGATGATTGTTATATCCTTGGAGAAATAATTTTTATAGACTATAAACGATTTCTACGTATTTATGCATAACAAGTTTAACTTTGTCCGTCAAATCGTTTCAGAATTGCAACCTTCGATATCAGTGAGAGGGTCTCGATAAAAGAACAAATAGTGTAGCCAATAAAACATAAACAACAAGCAAGGAGCAAAGTTGCATCAAATACCTTCCTCCTCGTACGACCAAATGATGATACATAATTCGTGCATACGTAACTTTTGTATCTTTCTCTCATTATCTTATAGTTCCCGTCGCGCTCACCAAGATGGAAAAAAGTAGAAACTTCTTTCCCAAGAAAAGAAAAAAAGATGATTATCGCTTCCCAATAACGTCTTCTCAACATCACGAATTTCACGTTCACGAGCAAATGCGTTCAAGAAATTTGGCGAATAAAATTTATTTCGGTCAGAAATCAAATTTGCAATTCGAATATTCCGAAATATTACGTGTGTCTTCATATTTGACCTGAATTCTTTGCCGTTATTGTCAACGTGATACCGAAAAAATTAACGGAGATTTCCAGCTGCATAATTGATACAGCTTAAGTCCTTGTCATGCTGTTTGCGTAAAAACAGCTTTAACCTCCGCGATGTCTATCTTCCAGGAATTTAAAAATGCCAGAATCCAAGTGTCTTAAAATATTTCCCAAAAGTCTCAAAATATTACCTAAAATTACTTTCAATATTAAAATCAACAAATTGCTACGCATTTAAGATTTCGTTTAAATTTGTGTTTAAGATTCCCTTAACGTTTAATCCGCAACTATTAATTCGTATTTCCTTCGTCGTGCGATACAATGTCGCACTTGTACGATAATCGATCTAGGAGTAACTACGAAACCGCACAAGTAAGGTAGCGGCTAACTATAAGTTAATTTCTAGTTTCATACTAAGAAATTCTCTTCTCGCTCGTTGTGTCACTCGCGGCGTGGAAGGTTAAGTTGTTGCACGGCGGATTATCGATCCGCGGCGGAAAAAAGGCTGTTGCAATGCGTCCTATTTTAGGCTGCGAGCGAACGAGGCTTCGCACCGCGTTGTTCGGTTTGATTCTCTTCTCGTTGCAATCGACTGTGCCGAACCTCACTCGTCAATTTTTTATGCAATGTTTCAATGGCCAATCACCGATAAGCGCGACCGAATATCCACATGCCCGTCACATACAATGTATGTGTTTAAAATAATTTGCCAAAAAATTGTCGAAATAGGAAAAATATGTAGCGAATAAACGATGATAAAAAATGTGCATAATAGTATTTGCTATTGTTTGATTGTTTCTTTATGGTTTGTATTTCAATTTACACAAGATGTTTCGCAAGATGAGTATCAACTGTCAGAAGTTTCTGATAAATTTAGCGGCAATTTTTGTAATTAACAAGAATTTGATTATACATAAAGTTTTATTATTAAAATTGAATGCTTTTACTACAATAGAGTTTGTAAACTTACACTCGATTTTTTCCATGTACTCTACTATATTCTCTTGTATACTATTCTCTTATCGTTTTTCTTTTTTACATTTTTCACCTTTTACATTTATTCAAATGGATATCTTATTAATGCAGAACACTAAAATACAAACCATGCAAACCATTTTAATGCTTCGTCAATTGTCAAGCCAAAATCAAAAATAAACTCATAACATCAAAATTTCATGTCGGTGACGCAGCTAGAGAGTAATCGTATTTTTTCTGCGGAATACTAGAACAATAACGAACTGATTTTGCGATATTAACTCGGGAGGCGAACGGCAACGTTACAGAGAGTGCGGCATGCGAAACGACTCGCATAACATCATCATCCAGCACGCATACCCGTGCCGCATGCTTCGACAAAACTTTCGCCGCGAAATCTCGCTGTTTTCTCCCTCTTTCTCTTGCTCACTCGGCATCATTGCGGTTCCCCCTTCGAGAGGCCGATGTGTTTCGGCCCGACGCGACCTACCCCAAAATCGCCCGTTAGGCCTTCACGGACGGCCCAACGCCCCACACGAGCAATTTCGTCCACGGACGATACTTTCGCTGTACCATATCCGGCCCGAACCTTCCTTACGAGGTACGACGTTGCGTGGCCACCTCTGGCATAATAATTGTCTGACGCGTAATACGGTACAGTCCCGGCAGCGAGTGCCGGGCTCTCCGTGCACGACGAAAATCGACTTGCAAAGAAGTATTAAATAATTGATTACTTCAGATGATTGAACTTTTACAGCGCGCGTATTCGATTTACGTAATTCCTAATCGAAGCAATTAAAATAAATTTTGTCGTTAACTTTCATTAAAAATCTATTTACACTCAAATAAGTATGCCGAATCGAGAAATTCAAATGTTAAATGTAATGTATAAAATATTAAATGGGGAAGTCAAGCACGCTAATTTTTTACACAAGTATCCTATATGTACCCAATTAAATACGAACCCATGGAAATTGGTCTCAATTGCACTCGGACTAATTGCAGTAAAAACGCTATTACCTTGTGAAAACTGTATGTCAATATATTTTCACCAAAAACAAAAAACGCAAAGAAAGAAAAAATTATGACACAGAATATCCTAAATAAAAACTATTTACAGTATAAACAGGCTAAAAATGTTAGATTAAAATCTATTATAAAATATTATTTTTTGTATTTCCTATCATTTTATCTGCCAAATCGATAAAAAAATGTACTTTTAAAATTTATCCACATTTTTCTATTTAGTTTTCGCGCGCTTCATGTTTTATAGTATAATACAGATATTAAATTATTTTAATTAAATGTAAAATGTGAAAAAATGTAAATTATCAATACGTTCTCAATTAGAAACGTATTACAGCAGCATTGATAAAAAAGGAAAAAATATGTAATACAGATATCGTTTTTCTACTGATGAAATTTGGACATTTTACACATCGATACTTTTAATTATAGAATAATGTAACGTAAATATAAGTCTACATTTCGATATATTGACATACAAAGATATAACCCGATTCAACTGATGTTAGCACAACTTCTTGTAAGTTAATATTGACATAATTTGGCTTAATGCAAAACCTAGACGCCGCGTAACAGTTGGTATTTGCTTTTCTTCCATATGTATTTACCATACCGTAGGTTGACTTTATCGCTTTGCCATGAAAAAACGTCGACAGAATTGACGGAAGAATCGCGCGTAAGCTTTTCGTTAGACCGACAAACATGAGAAATATTTTAAATGTACTTGAGTTTAATATTTATTTAAATCCTCGCATGTTTCGCGTGATATGGAGATCTGCGCGTACTAATTCGCAGCGAGTTGAAATCGAGATTACTGTTATCACGACTAATTGATAAAAATCGACGGTTCGCGAGAAAATATATCTGGCAATTTTAGTGGAAAGTTTATTTTAAAAATCTTCAACAACATAATATTTAGGAATTTCCCTCTCTAAAAAATCTTAGAAACAAAAATAATATATATGCAGTATCTTTAATTAGCTAAAGAAAAATTTTTATTATAAATTTTTCATTATAGTCCACATTATTATTAAAATAATTGTAAACTTTCGGGAAACAAATGATTATAAATTCACAATCCAAATTTGAATCTTTAATGGTCAAGATCTTAATAGCATCGCCTAGAGATTACTGGGTCTTTTCCCACATAAGCATTAGTTAAAATTAATTGAGACTTAAGTGAATCTCCGGGAATCAGTTAAACCACCGTTAACGTTAACTGACGCTAGCGAGAACAGTTCTTATCGATAAATCCGTCGTTGTTTGCTGATGAATAACCGTGAATGTTTCAGTTTGCAATTTCGAGGAGAATCATCGCGTGCGGAGGAGCTTGCGAGTAATCGAGAATCGAGACGCAGAACGTGCGTTCGTGCGTGGGATCGTCGGATAATACGCGGCTATTTCACGCCGATGCTATCGCAACATTTTTACGACGTGATACAGTAACGCGTTACGGTATCACGCTCGCGCTACCGATAATTATCGTTAACGTTATTTTGCGTAATGCTCGCACTCGTGATACGCGCTCTTTAAAAGAGAGAAAGGGAAAGAGAGACAAATCGTACATTATATATATATATATATGTGTGTGTGTGTGTGTGTGTGTGTGTGTGTGTGTGTGTGTGTGTGTGTGTGTGTGTGTGTGTGTGTGTGTGTGTGTGTGTGTGTGTGTGTGTGTGTATAAACTTTTAAACCGTATATACATCAATACGAATTTAACATTCGCAATTCGTTTGCGATCTCTTGACACTTAATGAGAAAACGTTTGCTTAAAAAATCTTATTTATTTCTTAATTTCTTAATTTTTCATGAAATAAGGTGAGTTGTCTTTTATTAAGGAATCAATAGCCTCTCTATCAAAAATTTGTCATGTTTACAACTTGCAAATTTTGGTATTACCTAAAAAATTTATTAAACTATCCTGTTATCTCTCGTAAAAGTTTTTACCGTCAAAGCCGAAACACTGAGTTACAGTAACGCGAAGTATGCGCATGGGAAAAATCGATGAACCATTCGATGTCGACAAATAATCGCTATTGCTCCTGTCGCGTCCAACGATATACCGATTGCCGAAATCCGACGCTTTCCGACACGTTTTATTCGCAGCGTGAGCTTTTAGCCCGCACGTATGTACACAAGGTCATTGACGCGGTACACTTTTATCGTTAAGTATGGTCGACGATGAGTGGTTTACACGCGGTTGGATCTCGTTGTGTTTTTTTTCTCATTCCTCCACTTCGCATGTATATCCTGTGTCGGAATTGAAACGACCGAAACGAACTGTAACCGCGAATAACTCCGTGCAGCTCGTTGCATATTGAAACGAGTTCTTTAAATTTCGAGATGCTACTATACGTAATGAGACTTGTGAATAATTGCTATAATTAATTATGGACATAATTACTGTATAGCTATATAAAGAGTTCTTATAAACGATTTTACACAAGAATTAGTTGCATTTTTAATAATGAATATTCGACGGCTACAACTAATTAAATTTTCTATTACTTAACTACTTCTTTAAACTAGGCGATTATACTGTCAAAATCGAATAAGTCGCGTGCTATCGTAATCTTTCAACGTAAAACTAAGAAAAATAATGAAATTTATTAAAAAGATTGTCACAAAAACTTAATGCAATTGAAGCGGGACATTTTGTGTAGATAAAGTAATAAAAACGCAATTAATTATCAAAGTTTTTGAATAAAAAATTTGTTACTCGGAAAACTGAATTCCAAAAGATCCAAAATAGAAGAAAAAGTTTATTATATATAAGAGCGAAATTGATCGAGCATAGCTCATTTTTGGTGATTCATTGAATCGTCAGATGCTTGCCACTGCTTGCTTCGTTCGTTTTTGTATCGACCACGTAGCGATGATCGAAATGCTATCGAAGCAAAATGAGTTGGCCAATCTCGATGCTCGCTCTCGAGGATCGACGATGCTCACTCATATTCGGTAAGTGACCTCCAATCGCTGGTCTCAACGATCAGCAACACCAAACATTTATATGCTTACTGTCTGGCCTGAAAATATCGTATCCAAAGTGCACACAAGGACCCTGACCCTCCTCAACGACAATATTCGATATCCGCGTTACGCTTTTGCATTAAATTTTTATTAACTACGAGCTCACAACTATGTACGCATTGCATAAAGATGATTCTTCATAATAACGCAGTATAAATTACAGATTCTCTAATAAATTTCATTTTAGCAAAAATTGTATAGAGAATTTATCAAAATGATATCGTTTTAAAAATTAAGAGAATTAATGTCATGTACAAATAGATATTTAAAAATTCAATTTCTCAACTAATTTTAATTTAATTTCAGTTTTATAAAGTTTCCAAATAAGATTTTATTATAAAAAGATAATCGAGTATTAAAAATTAAAAAGTTATGGCCAATAATGTTCCAAATTTAAAAAAATTTAATTTTGTCAAGAGAAATTTAAATTTGGTGAATACTATATACAACAAAATTTATTTTCACGAGAGATAGAAAAGATAGAAAAAAGAGATATATAATATACTATGCGAATACCGCTAAATTTAAGACAGTAATTCGATGCGGAGAATTATAATAGCCTTTAACATTCAGTTTCGCCTGATGTGCAGTTGCTTAATTACAAAAATATTTTGTAAAAAACATAACATTATGTAAATAAATTACAATAACATTATGTAATAAACTTTTCTCGATATGTAGGTACTTCATCTCGGTCTTAATGCGCAAGTTTTCATATTAAAAATTATGACATATCTGTAATAAATGTAGGTCAAACATTTCCACATAGCGTTCTATCAAACTATAATCAAATTGTTCAGTGTTATATCCAATATAAAAAACATTTTATTAAATATTTCATGAAAACAATGATACTTTTTATTAAGTGAAAGAGAAACAATAGCGCTCACAACGCTTTTTTCAGGACTCCCTTTAGAACGTCGAGAATTTCGAAAATCACGAACAACGGGAAACAATTACGAACAAAAATTCGCGGAACGAATTCTATCAATTGCATTAATTTACCAATTTTTTCCCAGTGAAAGATCGCAATAAAATTTCGCTGCGTTGCGACGCGTCGGACGTATCGCGTGTGTATCGCGAGGAGTTAATCGAGTACACCGGCTAAAAGACGGCGCACCTGCTGTTTCGATGTATATCGTACGATCGCGATCGACACGATTATTATACGGCCAGTAAGAAGGCAGTCGACCTCGATGTCCCGCGTCCGTTCGCCGCGTGGAAAGCTTATAATTTGGCAATGGCCACGCAACGACGGTGACAAAAGAAGTGAGCGCGCGTCTCGGACGCATACGGCGAAACGGAAGGAAGAGACGAACGTGGAGGTATCACTTCGCGGGGCTGATAACCGTGAACGTCTCGTGCGCGCACACACGTGCACGATGCACACGCAGACATACGCGTGTACATGTATGCGCGCGCCTATGCTGAATTATGCAGCCTGCATATTTTCCGGTCTGTTTGGTGGGTCTCAAAGCCTAACCGGTAACCCGGCAGTCTGCGCACACGCACACGCACACACACAAACACGCCGGGTGACTCGTCTGCAGAAGCCACGCAGAACGCGCGAAAATTTTTCAATTTCACAGCAGGCTGCGCCTGCAAGAGAGCCCGCCGTGAAAGAACCTCCCTCGAGCGGGGACGATTCCAAACTGAGAATAGAATAATGATGGGGCCGCAAAGAGATTCGCGGAATTTCTTTGCGACAGGCGGTGATCTCGTTCTCTCGGGCCATTATTAGCTTCCGTACGCACAATCTGGAATGTCTCGTAGTATTTTTTCCCGATAATAGATAAAGAAAACGCGATTATATATGTTATAAATTGCCATAACAAGCAATTTTATTTATTGAAAAAAAAACTCGTAAATGAGAGATGAAAAGTATGAAATTTCAATCGCCGTAGACAGTTCCAAAAATATATGTGCAATATTAATTGCAAAATATCTATGGGACTGATGATTATATGTTGAATACTAATTGATTATTAGTTAGATTCTAGAAACTCCATTCCTAAATGGAAACTATTAGCCTACTGTCGCGCTCCGTGAGAGACTTTGTCATTTATTATAAATTATAATTCAATTTGCCGCGAATGGTCATGATATGACAGCGACGAGATGTCGTCGGCGTTTTATTGTAACGCACGTAATTCGCCGATTGATCGATCGATGATGATTTAATGAACGCTGGCGAACCGGCATCGTTGTGCCGAATCGAACGATGCGTAATTTCCGCGTGGCCGGTTTATAAATCCTGATTAATTATTTGTCACTGAACGTAGTAGTAGATACACGAGTACTTTGAAAATTCAATAATTCGGCGGCGCGGTTTATAGCCCATTATTCCCTGCGAAATTAATATCTACCGCTCGGGCCGATTATTTCGACATTGAAAGCACTGTTGTTTTGATTAATCTAAACGTAACCGGAAAAAGCGGCATCTATCAACATCGGAAACACCGATCCACGACCGAGAGAGTGAGCACAATGTGCATCGCGCGATGCGAATTTTATCACGATTCGGTCCCCGACGGTATACAAATCCCACTTCGTCTCTCCCTTCTGCCTATTGTCATTCAAAGAACCACTATCAAAAATCTGACAGTCCATGAGAGACCACTAAGCCAACGAGCCCGAACGAATAGAAACGCATGACTTGCATCTCCGTGACAGGTTGCGTGGTACTTTTTTATGTCTCTCGTAATTTTATAGAAAACCTGTCAAATTACGGGATGCCGTTACTCCGCGTACACGCATACACGCACGCACATAATCGTGCAATGAATCTACATAATAACCGACAACAGCACTCATATATTTTCTATCACGCAATCGATTTGTTTTCGCATCTCCGCCATTCCCCTATAGCACGTTATGCCTATTTGCTCGCCATTATCGATCATTTGCCAAGTGCTTGGAACTTTAACCCCTCTTACGAAAGACTCGTGAAATTCCATGAATATCTATGTTTTTAATAAACGAGAGAGAGAGAGAGAGAAATAATTTTACATATTTAGTTTTAAGATCGTTTCTAGACACATTCATTTTACATCCAGCTTTGCAAAATAATAGGATATAATCGTCACAAGACGAAAATTATGACACAATTAGTTCGACCTTCATCAAAAATTCCCTCGAGATTAAGCTATTACTCGTAATAGTTCTAAGTTCACTTCGTTACTTAATTAAATAGCATTCGTACTAAATCGCAACGAGGAGTGCTTATTTAATTTATCTATAAAGAAGCCGTGATGTCGCGGTAACAATTGAATTTTCAATGAAATTACTTACCACTCGCATAACACTGCTCAAGATTTCTTTGCAACGAGGATTCTACAGTTGACGTGAGAAATCATCTTTTTGCATTGCGTAACTCATAAAGCGCGGGAAAATGTTCACGGTCAGCTAATCGCGGAATTACGCGAGTTTGTCGCTCGTTTTAAAGGATTTTACAAAATCCGGGTTTTATTACGATGGGCATTAAATAATTAATATTTTATGTCTCGCATTACGCGGAGTTCAAACGGCTGATTTACGACTACGCGGTCCACCTCATTACTTGGCGCAATCACTTGACATTATATGACTTCCAACGCACTGCGAAGTGCTCACCTTTTATCTACCAACAATAATCGTCCTCGTTGCTTCTTCGAAAGATAATCTATAAGTTTTCATGCAGACCTTTTACTTTTCACCGAGGCAATCTACTCTTTCTTCATTATTACACTGTTATCATGGCGAGCGATTAAGGGAATTGCGAAATGTTAAATTAATTTCAGTACAAATAACTGACCTTTCATCAAAAGAGCGATACCTCTAAATAAAGAATGCTAAAATTTTTAATAACGCGCAATTTTTAATCTAATTTGTTCAAGATTTGTATTTCTTTTAAAATACGATTATATATATACATAATATTTTACACATCGACTCAAGAGTCGAATAAAAGAATTTACGAGTTTATCATGCATTGCATCTTTGAAATAAACATGTAAAAAATTATTTTATAATAATAAATAGAAATTCGCAACGCACAAAATACAATGATAATTTTAATAGTGCATAATTGTCCTTTTATCGTTGGAAATCAGTGCGATTATAGCGAACATTACAATTACTATATATGTAATATAATCTATTTGCTTTTTAGCTGTACTATATTCTATCTGCTTAACATATAAATTTATAATGCTTAAGTATTATAATATAAAAAATAATTTTAATATTTTTGTAAAAAATTGTAGATTCTACACTTCATACATATAAACCTACAAATTCGTATATAAATTTCATATACAATATTATATTTTAATTATTACAAAAAAAAATTAAATTATTTTATTCCGTGAAATAATAATTATATTAATTTCCGCATAATAATGTTTAATTATATATATATATATATATATATATATATATATATAAAAGAAAATAATATAATACATAAATTGTAACAAAGCGCAAAAATAAGTACAGCTAAAAAAACCAGATTAATTGTAAAATTGATTAAAACTCATCATTTTGCGACGTCCCTCGATGTTCATCGATGCATCTTCCGCTGCAATTATATCTCCTACTCGGAAGTGATTCAGAAGTCTTTCTGCGTCGTCCCATATCGATTGCTCTTCATTTCACCTCACTTAATACGCGAAACTCGCGACACGAAATTCGCGGAATTGCAATTTTAGCATATTTAATAACTCACGAATTTAATAATTAATAATTATTTATCGTAAAACGAAATTTGCAAATTTGGTTAAGGAGTTCTATATGCCCATTGTACTTCACTTTATATCACTTCACTTCATGCACAATGCACTCGCGACGCGAAATCAACGATTTTATTTGTAAATTTATTTAAGGAATTTTTATGACAAGATACAGAATTTTGATAATCTAATACAAAGTACTCACAAATTAAATTTAAAAAATATTTATATAGCGAAACGAAGCTTGCGAATCCGTTTTATATAAATTCATTGTTTCGTAATATTTTTGCGAAGATTACTTCGCTTCGCAATACTTCTGCGAAGATTGTGCCTGCAGTACTTTTGTGAAGATCGCTCCGCCTCGTAATATACTTGCGAAGCATACCTATTTCGCAATTTTTTTGCAAATATCATTTAACGGAAATTGCGAATTGAAACGTGCATAAAAAATTCAAATTTATAAATCTAAAAATTTTCTGATGCTGTCACGAAATGAGATTTCTATTCTTACTAGAAGCGAAATACTCGCAATAAAGTATATCAATAAAAGATAGAAAATTTTTAAAAAATATTAAATTGCGAAATCTAACGCAGCTAGAATAATTATACCTTTCATGAAATTTTCTATCTTCCGCAAATCTAACTCTATACATCTTGTTTTCGCGTGGCATGAATATTATTATGTAGATAATTAAAAGAAAATAAACGAAAAAAATAAGAAACAAAAATCTCGAAATTTAAATGCATAAAATAATCGCGATCTTTAATAGATGTGACAGTTTTAAAACTTATAAAGTTTAGGCGTCAGTTTCGACGCTGTAGGAAAGATCTATGCTGAAAATTGAAGCGCCGAGAGCAGATATAATATTCAAAGTATAATTATACTTGTTTTGTTAATTACAATTTATAAAAATTAAAAAATAGGTTAAAGGATTGTTATCACAAAGTAATCCTATTTTAAGCAATCTATTTTAAAACGAGAAAAATATAACTTGTACTTCTTTTCCACTCAGCGCTTCGTATGCAAAAATTTTACATGGAAACTGCATGCAAAAATCTACCCGCGAAATGAATCGCACTGATTTCAGATCCCGGAAAAAAACCATCACCTGTACCCTAAATTCTACTCACCGATACCCCGAACCGCGTCTCGGATCTGTAACAAAAATATAACATCGCCAATTAGATTTAGGTTAAACGAACTTAATAGAGACAGATTTAAGTTGTCTTTTAAAATAACCAAAAAATTTCATATTTTTAAAAGTTTAAAAATTATTGCAGAGGATCACGAATAAGCTAATTAAGAATTATATATGAGTAAATATGCAATCTTGAATTAAAGTAAAAGTTGTAAAATATTACTTTCGCGAATTCTATTATTAATATTAATCAATGATTAATATCCGGGAGAGACGAGAATAAACGATCGGGCCGGTAAGAAACAGGTATATATAAATAAGGATTTACTTACCCCGCGGTTGCGCCGCCATTGCCCGATGCCACCCAGGCCTCGTCCTCCTCTCAGCTCCGTCTCCGCTGCTCCTTCGCTGTTGCCCCTCGCTAGCGCTTGCCCGACACCCACTCGCGGAAGACAATTGATTACGATCGCGAGATACTTTACACGGCACTCCCGATATTAACTGTACGCGACGCGCACTTTGTTACGACGGAAGGAACAGCGCGAGAAACGTTACAACCCGCTCGGGACTCGCGACATCCGAATTGACGCAACGGGCAGGGAGGGAAACCGAAAACTACGCGCGGCCAACTTCAAGCGATTAACCGTCGCGACGATGCTACTGTCCTTAGCTGCACTTTATGCGCCTTCCGTACTTCCAACTGACGATATGTATATTCCGGATCATCCTGCAACAACGCGTTTTAGGGCAATTATTGTATTCGTCCTAAGAGTACGCAAATAAATATGCGAATTAAAACTGAAAATGCAATATAAGAAAGAAAAGATCAAAGAACGAGGAAACTAAGATGTGCGATTAAAACAATTTTATTCCAACACAATCATTGGACTAAAAGACGGTACACTTCGACTTATTTAGTCTTCCTCAGCCGTCGTAATGAATAAAATTAATAAATAAGGGACAAGTTCATCATTAAAATAAAAGTAAATACAGATATATATATACGATATATACAGGGTGTCTGAGACCATCCGTACATCTCTTTTAAAATGAAGGGAAATGGTTTTTATCAAAAATCTTTAAAATTTTGATAAGTAAATCGGATATGCTCTATCGAATGGTAATATATTTTTATCTTCCGGTACTGACCGGAAATGAGTTATATGGATCGAAAGTCGAATTTTTTAAATGGAACATGGCACTTTTTATTGCATATTCGGATTACACTAAAAAAATAAGAAACTTTCTCTTAAACATTTTTTCTAAAAATGTCTCCATTGATCTTGAAATGATCTTGAAAGTGTGACGAAAAAATGAACTTTAACTGCGTTTTTGGGTGAGTGAACGTGTGTTTGTTCAAGCAAAGTGTTCAAAATGAACACTTTGAACACTTCAAACACTTTGAACATTTTGAACACTTTGCTTGAACAAACACATTCATTCACCCAGAAACGCAGTTAAAGTTCATTTTTTTGTCACACTTTCAAAATCATTTCAAGATCAATGAAGACATTTTCAGAAAAAATGTTTAAGATAAAAGTTTCTTATTTTTTTTTTAGTGTAATTCGAATTTGCAATAAAAAGTGCCATGTTCCATTTAAAAACCATTTCTCTTCATTTTAAAAGGGATGTACGGGTGGTCTCAGACACCCTGTATACAGGATGTTTCAGAATTGCACGGCACTATTTTAGGGAAATATTTTCTAGGTAAAAAAAATGAACAAAAAAATTTATATAAACATATGTCCTAAACTTGTTTATTAGTAAGATATTAAAGAGTAAAGATTATGTGTTGTTATGATAGTTGCTGCAGCTTCCATTATAAGATTTCTTAATTCTTCTTGCGTGCCAATAGGTCTACAATAAATTAAAGACTTCTACAAATCTTCGAAGATATTCCAATACGAGATAGACAGAGAATGTGGTTTATACACTGTGCACCAGCCCACTTTTTTCGCATTATTAATAACTATTTAAATACTACATACAGTAACCACTGGATTGGTCGAAATGGACCCACTAAATGGCCACCACGATCGCCCGATCTAACGCCGTTAGACTATTTTCTATGGGATTTGATAAAGTCTTTAATTTATTGTACCTATTGGCACGCAAGAAGAATTAAGAAATCGCATAATGGAAGCTGCAGCAACTATCAGGAATAATCCTGATGCCATAAGCCATAAGGCATGCCACAGAAACATGGATTCATCGTGCTGAATGCTGCATTCAACAAAACGGCGGCCACTTCGAAAACATACTTTAATAAATGTTTTACTGTTAAACACACATAATCTTTACTCTTTAATATCTTACTAATAAACAAGTTTAGGACATATGTTTATATAAACTTTTTGGTTCATTTTAACCTAGAAAATATTTCCCTAAAATAGTGCCGTGCAATTCTAAAACACCCGGTATATAAGAACAAAAATAATAAAAATAAAAATAAACTGAAAATGCATATCCCCGGAGCGTAATATCCGAATATGATCCTCGCGCTTTGCCGACTGCTCGCGCGACATATTTCGATCGAGTAAGCGTCGCGTCCGGCGTCGTACATATTTTAACAAATCATCAATGTAACGCCGAATCGCTGTTACGCGATTGATAAATATGGCAATGCGGAGCTAATAAATAAAACTGTACCTACCAATTAACCGCGCCGCGACATTGATCGACTCGGAGTCGATCCGTTCTGTACCCGCGGAGTTCCGTAAATAGTCGAGAAATACGAGAATCAGAGGGGCAACTTTACGTTGATACTGTATAATACTACGTGAGTCGGGTCAATAGTTAGGACGCGATCGTCCGAAAATGTACAATCGAAATTAATATTATCCATGCGACGCATCTGTGACGCACAAAATCCACGAAAAATAGCGTGTTATTAATAAATAACGAATAATTAATTAATTAATAACGACCGATATATCGCGGCTTCTTTTTACCTGAATCATATCTTCCGACGATTCACCTATTACTCCGGTTCTCAATTCGAAAACGATAGGCGTCGCAATGTTAATTAAAGCCGGTTACGTTCAAACCAATGAAAAATTCGAAGAACGATGCGAGATTCAACTTCAAATGTTGTTAAAGAAGCAATTATCGATCGTGATGAAATTCCTATTCCCTATCGCTTCAATGCTTGCTCTAAAGTCTAAACGAATAACTCGCGCGAATTATCCGCCTCAATAAGTAGTCGTGGCGTTGAGATGCTTACGAGTCGTTAGCCGCGGGAGTTGATTATTCACGAGGGGCTGACAATCGCTAATTGTTCACGGGGAACGATCGCGTTTCGAGAAGTAATGCAACAACACGCGCGACTCACGCTGCCTGCCCGCCGGCTCGAGTCTCGGCGGGCGAATGAGCAGCGACCTTGCGTAAACACGGCGCGTTGTACGTTACAATAACAAATACCAATACAAGGCCGCGTGCCAGCCGAACCGACCAAAATATTTAACTTCGAAAAACGGATTGTAAACGCGAACTCCGAACATTCTGCTTCTTTCGTATTTCCGATTAATTAATCGTCTGTATCTACGCTCGAAGCGATATAAACAGTCGTATCGATCGAGATTAATAGTTTAGTAAATTATATTAAAAAATTAAGTGCAAAGTTGTTAAATAATTTTATGTTTCTACTAAATAATAATAGAGAAATAGTTACTCTTTCTTAATTTCGTGATTTCATTAAAGAGCATATTTTTAACCATTCTAATATTAAAAACAAAATAAATATAGGAAGAATAGAATTATTTCACGAAATAGTAGAAAGCATAAAGTTTTCAATGTTTTAAAAATAAACATTTTAATTGTGAAGTAATGAAATTTTGATATATCGTAAAACGTATTAAACCTAGATTCTAAAAAGAATGCAAAAAATTTTGTAAAAATTTACTTTTTATGAATTGCTTTTCCCCCTCATGCTATATTTGTATTTCAGTTTAATGATTCCTAACAGATATTTCACTTTTCCTCACTTTAGTTTAAAACTAATTACACACCCAAAATATTTTTAAACTTATAATATAATTATGGTAATGCAAAATATACAGAAAACTAATATTAATATATTATAATTAATTTTTATTATATAGTCATATAATATTCTTCGGCAAAAGAAATAATTATGATCCATTGCCAATTTAATATTTCACACGCAATGCATTCATCTTAGAATGTACAAATAAAAAACTAACAACCGCTACTTTAATACAAAAATAAAATTCCGATTTATTACAAAATTTAGGAGAATATATATACATATATAATATATCTAGATTCTATAGAAATGAAAGATAGATAGATAGATATATAAATCTCTTCCGATGTGTCATAAAATTTATAAAAACGTTAAATTACTTTTACGAAGTGAGTCGAACGAACTACCGGTAAGAATCTATTCTATTAAATTTTATTGTGTGTATGTATATATGTATGTATAAACTATAATATTATTACTAAATTATTAATTGTTATTAATTATAATTATGATATACATATATTAATATTAATTCTTTATATATTATACCGAATATTCAAGCATGGTTCATTAAATAATTACTATTTTCCTAGAAATACAATGAACTATATCAATTAGAAAATATCCATGTCTCGAAATATGAATTGTACATTATAATCGCAATATGTACATCCATCGTAAAATATTGTTATATGATAAAGAGAAAACATCGTTATTTTATTACCACGAAATTGTAAAGTTTCATGGTGAAAATAAACAGAATTGTAATAATATTGTAATATTGTTCTGGTTAAGGAATCGTCTTACGTATCTCAGCACGTTAAATATTATCGGCAATGCGGGTATTGTGTGCGTATTATTATTACCATGCTCGCTCGCGCGCGGGGAGTGCGTGGTATCACGTACGGCGTGATTGACCTCTGCGGGACTTGGACCGAGCGCGCGTCTCAACGGCGAAGAGCGTCCTACCCGAATGCCTGACAGGATCAAAATGAATAAGCGTTACGGGCTGCGTTTATCTCTTACGCACCGAGCTTTCCTTCTCCCCCGAACGCGGCACGAGAAAAATACGTAAATGATTTGTGCAATACAATTAAAATCAATGTATATCCAATATGAATTTATTAGAGTATATATACTCGTTAAATATGAAAAGTTTACTTATGGAAAAAATATGGATTTGTTATAAATATATATAATAAATTTAATTTATTTATTTAGAAAATTTATCATTATATTTATTGAATGAATATCTCATCGCGTAATCTATTTAATTTTTCAAAAAAGAGAGAAACATATTTCTTATTATATTTTATAGAATTTTTAAGAATTGTTAAATGTTATTTATATGGAAAAAATGTACAGAATAATTAATTAGAAATTATTCGTTCCATTTCGGTTACATTAATGTATCGTGTTCCATATTATATATATAATATGATACTAGATATTATATATATATATTATTATCCTATAATACATTATTATCCTATTTTATGGGATATTTTTTATTTTTTTATATTATCTTGCTTTTTAAACTAAAATTAATTTATTAAATATACAACTTAATATTATATATAAAAATGTGTTCTTTTTATCTTTCTCTCTTATTAAATTAGTTTATTTATATAATTTATTTTATTAAGATATGAATGTGTGAGGTTAATTATCTAATTTGTAAATGAATTTTAATAACAAATTAATTAACGGAAGAAGAAGGCAATCGAGAGTAAAGAATAAAGATTAACTAACAAACGATTCACGAATCAATTTTTTCCGTAAGTGAAAGTTATTAGAAGACTATGAATCGTTGTGAAGATTCAGTACATACAGATTAATAAATAATCAAAATTTGAATGCGATAATTTGATATTTGCATGCAAACTAAAAAAATAGATTACAACAAATAAATGATAATTTATTAATAATTATTAATTATAAATAACAGTCCAAATCTATGAAGAAGTTGGTGCGTAATCCTTAATGGCGATTATAAGAAAACTACAAGATAAATTTAGTAAGAACTGTGTTTCAAGACCGACGAATATGCGGCGCGCAATTCACATGAGTAGGAAAATTCACAAAATAATTATTATTAGGCACCAAGATCCGCCGCGACCGATATGGGCTTTCTTTCATATTTATATTTGTTTAATATCATCGGTCTTATTCTTAATATTATTTGTACAAGTGAGAGATAAATTGATACAAATGCCACTATCATTTTAGACAAGACTACAATCGTCATGATAATTAAACCTAAGCGCATGGCCGTAGGAAACAAATATCAAAATGTGCAACAGGTAGCTTCAGCAAATAACGTTCATCACTTTTGATGGAAGAGAGAATGTGAAAAAACAAACGAATAAATTACTCTGGCTCCAACAAATCTTCAAAAAATGCTTTATATCGTGTCAAAATAATTATGCACAAACACCGGCATATAGGGAAACATTATTTTTACTCGTTTTTATTCACATTTTACCATTATACGATTTTCTTCTCAACAGCTCATTTAATTATACCTTCATAAAGGTGCAAATTCAAAAGGACGTTCTGAAGGAATCTATGTCCGCTTTTACCTTGTCCCGATTGCCTTCTCCTTCCGTCTCCTCTTAGCCAGCATCGATTAGTTCTTCTCCTCGAGGCCTTTCGCGGCTGTTTCTCGTCACTGGCCTCGACACTCGTTTCGCCGACTTTTGCACATTTTTAGAAATTCAGGTTGCGTTAAATTGCCGGGCACGAATTGTACTGGCCGCGTGTTGCGCTCTGATTCGATGGCGGTCACGTCTATGCTGCACGCGAACCTCGATCGCACAGCACGCATATGTCGACTGAAGATCATAAGCTTGAGAGGAGGATATGATACTAATCCGGCGACAATAGAATTTATTTCATTCATGACTGAGAGATGTTCATTGTATTGCACAGGAAAGAATGCTTATTTGTGTGTCATTTATGTGAATGGTCTATACTTAAGTTTCACACAAGAAGCTTCAAAAAAAGAATTTTTTACTCTGGAAGAAAGATTCTATTAATACCGAGGCCAGTGCGGAAATAAGTAAAAATAACGTATATTAAAATTTCGAAAAAAAACATTCACACAAAGAATTAAAGAACATTTTAACAACCGGGATTGGTATAAGGTATTGTTATGGTGAAAAATGGTCATTGACCTCGTGAATAAGTAATTTGCAATCATAATCGGAGTAATCGTACTCTGTAATGCAAATCGGAGTTACCTGTAATTATCTCGATAATAAATTCTCTTGAGATTCCTAGAAGTACGTAAGTACGTACAACGAGAAAACGAAAAGTGCGGCCTAAAATGATGCGGAATGGCGCTATTATCAGAGAGATAATTCTTCTATATCACTTAAATTCTTCGAAATGCGAGAGAAATGCTGTTCGAAAAAAGAGAAATCTAACCACCTCTCGTGGAGCCACTTTGTGATTATCGTCATGACAAATTACAGAAACAGCGCGGCACACATGGCTGCACCATGATATAACGCGATATACAAATTATCCAACTTTGTAGTCGCCGTTGTAATTCGAGGGGTATGAAGTTACGATTGCGGGTCTGGCGTATACGGTACTTGATTACTAGGGCGATTACAAAGTTGTTCCCTCTCAAATGCCCCTTTCGTTTTTCTCTACAGCAGTGGCACAAGGTCGCCAGAAATTCGATGGCGTGTGGCAATTGTTTGAGAATGACCACCGTACAGAAGCGAAAACAAACTCCGGAATTCAATTGAACGCGGAATAGCTAACACAATAGTGGATTATACATTTAAAATAAATGGCGTTGGAATACGCAAGGAAATATATAAGTAATAAACATGATAAAATATGTAGATGATATCTCTCTCGGCTTTGAAATACATTAATGTATTCAACGTAAATTTGGGAGGTAGATCGATCGTCCAATGTTCATAAATTACAGCCCATTCATCAAGCGAAAATAATAAATTACGATGTTAACAACATCGGGACGTCAACAAAATAATAGAAAACACATTATTCAGTCGAGAGAATGGGTTGTGACCGATGATTCTCTACTGAGTGAGGGAATAATATGTAATTATTATTGCCGCAATTATACGCAACCAACCACATAATCTCTCCAAACATTGTAAATATTCTCTGCGACAAGCTGCGCAAAAATATTATTTTAGCCTCTCTGTTTATAACGTTTATAATGTTATCTGTCTTTTGCCCTCATCAACAAAACCTCGTAATTAGTCCAATTTTGTGGAGGGTATATATGCGTACTGGTTTTAAAATGAAATACTTACTACGTTTTCTACGAATTTTCTACCGCTCTTTCTTTTCCCTCTCAATGCCAATGACGTTAATTGCTAGCACTACTCCGGGAAACCTAAATCTTTAAACGGTTTCATCAGCAGAGAAATCAACATTACCAATTCTCTCTCAACTGAAGGAAAAATATCAAAAGACATTTTCCAATTTCCGCGGACATATTTCGATAATTATAGAATCGTTCAGTTGGACGTTGGACGGTAAAATTGCGTTAAAAAATGGCGCAATTAAATAGCAATTATTTTAAGAAAACTCTATCTAGATTTCTATTCATAATTTTGCTTTAATAAATAACTGATATACGTAGTTATATTATCTTCACTTTCGCGTTTTTTAGACTATATGATATCATCATGCGACTTTAATTTTTCCTTGTATATTTCTACTCTGTAGGTTTTTAATTCTGGCGTACACAATAATTATGATTAGTAATTCAATGTCTCGAGCCGTATTGGCAAAAGTACACGTACAAGATAATTTTCCTACAGTGTACTCGATGGAGAAAGACATTATTGTAGAATTCTTCGCCGTATATTATCTAACATACACCAAAAGAGAGAAATACGTTTCCTCCATAAAATAATTAACATAGAAACGAGTAGCGACAGACTTCGCGTCGCGATACTGAAGAAAACATGAAAATAAACAGCAGTCCATTATTGTTCCCTTATTTCTTCCTTGCGAAGTAATTCCGCGAGCCATCAGATGGTAAGAATTCGTCGAACCGCGGTTTCTATCGCGTAATAAATTTTTCCTCGCAGAAAAGTTATCGCAGAGGTCTCCTTTCACCCCCCTCGATCGTGTTTTGCAATAATTACGAGGCAATTAGACAGTATACGACGTAACAATGAATATTTTATTATAGAGATTTTTGCAGCTGGCAACTGATATTGGCATACCCTGCAAGAACTTCTTTTCTTTATTTTTTGTTCGATGGAGAATGTCATTTCGATGTCGTTTCGCGTTATAGGAGCGCGTTTATATTAAATCGATAGTTTCTTAGCGGTGACGAAAATTGCGGATATGTTGGCTGCTGCAGCCACGAAAAGCGGACGTCTGAGGCGTCAGAATTTAATTACGGAAATGGAAGCGGCTTATAACTGTCGTAGCACCATCGCTACCACCACTACCGACACGGAGTTTTCCGCAAAGCATGGTTCCGCTCGCGCGCGTGCAAAATGTTGTGAAAGCAAACGCGTTTCGCTTATGTATCCAGTGGAAGACACTGAGAGAGGAGATGCGATACGACAATGGTCACGTCGATCAACCTCCGAATGCAGATTACACGCTGTTTCTGAGGATCTTGTAGCTCTCGACAGTCATACGGATAGAAATGTGAGAGAGATGAGAGATGTGCAGATAGAAACAAAACTATTGGTACATACATTAAGCAACGCGATATCCAATTTCGTTATATTCACTTTTTTCAATCAATATTCAATTATAATATATAAAAAAACATCAATTACAAAATATTTAATAAGCTGCGTAAACTAAACAGCTATGTTGTATGTAAAGAAAAAAATTGGAAGAGAAATATATAATTTTTACGAATAAATGATCTGAAAAAGCCCGAAAGACGATAATTAATCTTCACGTTTATTTATTCGTTTTACCAAGCCATCTTTCTTCCGATTCTACGAATTTGCAGCAGCCAGTCTACGTTATACATAAATTACGAAGCACGGTATAAATTATGCAACGTGCTGAAAGAAACTCATCAGAAAGACCGTTAACTGAGAAATGAAACGCTGAATAAGTAACGACTGGCTAAGCGACGCGGCATTATTAATATCAACATATTCTTTTTAATTAACAATTAAAACGACTTTTCGGTCAATGTTCTGACCAATGACCATCAGCAATGACTCAAGGACCAATGGCAATATATATTACATTCTATCTCGAACAAATGTTATACACTCATTGGTTCACAAAATAGCAAAGCAGCATGTACTTTTATCTAGTTTCTAATTAGCGACTGATTAGTTGGTCGATCTTTCATCCCTACAGTTCTTCTTCAGTCTTTCAATTCATCAATACACCCCTACCGACATCGTTTTATCTCACTAGAATGCATTCAAACGCGTTGCTTCATCGGTCAGTAATGGCAACATCGGACACCGGATTAATTTTTAATACTGTGCATGACACTAAAAGTGTTTGCTGTTCAAAACTCATGAAGCGACGAATAAATAGAAAAACTAATTGCTATTAATATTGACGAATGAACAGAAAAATTAATTGTACGTTTTAACCATAGTCGAAGTTTGTAATTTAGATAGATAATTTTCGTCTGATTTAAGTAGCATAAATGTGAAGAAACACTGACGAGCTGATTAATAAATTTAATTTTTAATTGTGCATTATAAAAGTTTGCATTTAATAGAGCAACGTCGTAATTTGTAATATATGTATGTTTTGATTTATTCAACAGTTATGAAAGTATACTGTCAAATCTACCATTTATCACATCACCGAGGCTTGCACACGTTTACGGTGAAATTATTTTTGCACAGAATTGTGAATTAAGCTTGATCGACAGTTCGCGCTTTTTATGATGGTCCATTATGCTGCAAATAATTTTAGATAGATCGAATCGATTACCGCATGCTCTCGATAAGCGAATCTATTGCGCTACATGTCGTTTTTGCACGCCTATCACATCAATCTATGAAGCGTTACACGTCGCTAACGAAAAACTGGTTCGCGATGGACAGTCGCCGTTGATTCTGTGTATCATGCATCGAGAGCAACCTTGAGTCTGCAAAACAGAACCGTTAAGAAGCGCATTTCAGTAAAAATAAACGGATATTCCGTAGTCCAGAGAATATTCGGTACAAGAACAAGTTTGAGAAACGATCGATTCCTAACAAGTAGAAAATAAAAAGTAGAACTGTCGGATTGCGACTGTATGAAATGCACGACAGTTAAAAATACTGATAGCTAAAGATATCTAACATCGATAATCCCCCAGACACATACGCTGCATTACGATTTTCGTAAAGTATCGTGGGCGAGGAATTGTTATCGTGCCTGTATAACCGGATTTAAAGTTTGCGCAACACGTGTGTTACCGGGGTAAGCGACGCGAGAGGAAAATGAATAGGGTAAGAGAGAAGAGAAATGTGTAGGTAAAGAAAGATAAGGAGAGAGCGCGAGAGAGAACGCGCGCGATGGATGTCGTCATGCCCAACGATTTCAAATTGTTCGGATGAGATTTAATATTCGCCACTTAGTCGATACTTGTCTCAATTGACACTGACCGATCGATCACCGTTAACTGCAACTGCTTAAGCTACAGCAAAATTAGTCGCGACAAGTAGTGTCTACTAAGCATCCAATTACGATCATCTAATTGAGATATAAGTCGTGTAACTTTTAGTAACAAATTAACGAATAATTAATAATAATGTATAGTAATAATATATGAACTGACTTGATTTGTAGTTGATTAAAATCATTCCACGGATAAATCGTATATGTATGTATGTATCTAGTCATCTTCCTTCTAAAATCAATAAAAAGACGAAGAAGCGCATCAAGGTCTGTTAAAAAGATTAGCGCTCTTTTAGACACGACTTTTGTTGTTTACTTCGAACGAAGGGTCGGATGCGTCGACTGGGGAATAAAAACGAATTCGGAATTTTCCAATGAATTACATGTCGAGCTTTCCCTTCAAGTCGCGCTCACAATCGTTATCAATGCCATCTGTTCTCGCTATCTCCCTCGCATTCAGAGGATCATAGAGTTACAGAAACCAATGCGTGTACGCACTCGAATACATCCAAGTTCGCTCTTTCCCTCTCATCCTTCCTTCTCTTTCTCCTCCTCGTGCTCTCAACCACCTCCAAACCACCCCCAAACCACCCCCTTCCTCTTAGAGCAAGGTAGTGAACGATCAAATAAAAGCCCATGTTTTCCTCGATATTGAACCCTAAGCTAAGCCTAACCTGCCCCAACCTCCGCCTACCGCAACGTACCCTGGTGTAGAGCACAGGGGAGAGCAGAAAGGGAAGGGTAAGGGGACAGGAGGGAAACGGAGGGGTGCAGGGCGCAGGGATGGGTACGCGCGGGGGGAGGGCACCAGGTAGGGGGAAGCCACCCCAACTGCGGTCGTTGACCCCACGCACACTCCCAGTCCGGCCCGAACCCACCCCTCAGGGCCGACGACACTGGTGCCGTCTCACGGAAAAGTATTGCACTCGCATCGCAACCCCCTTTCAGAACTACCCTCTCTCTATCCCTTTCTCACCGTCGGAGTCTTTCCTCCCTCGCCCCTTTCCGCGTTTATATCGTCTCTATCGCTCGTTCGCCCGCGTTTTCCTCTCTTCCTCACTCTCCTTCTCTTTCCTACGTCGCTTTATCACCGTACGTATGCTTTTTCTCTCTTTCTCTCTCTGTTCGTCTTTCCAACGGGACACCCCGGGTCTTCGAGGTATTCTACGGTAACAACTAAGCGGGGAAAAAATTTTAGGTGCCGCCGACCGAAGTTCATTTTGTTACTCGTCCCTTATTGCCGCGAGCGATTTGTCGAGCTGTTTGCAATATTTCTCGGAGGCTGTCGGTTAGGGGTGACGAGCATTCTTGAGAAAGCGTAGTTGACCGCCGATTTCCATCTTGAGGAAAATTCCAGACGACCAACGATTAAAAAGATGACGTTAAAGAGACTATGAACACGCGAAAAATAAAATCTATAAAGCGTAAGAAGCGTAATAAGAAAAAAGAGAACATATAAGCTACTTTATATCTATTTATCGGGAAAAAATATACAAAAATTGTTATCTCTATTCTTTAAACATTTCCAAAGTATTCTAATTAACATTAAGATACGATTGCATTTGATAGAATAAACTATTTTGGCCGAATAAACTATCCTATCCGGCATTTGTTATATTGAAACGTCTCGTTCGAGCAATAATTAAAAACGTTTATTTATTCGCGAGTACTTTTATATCTCAGCGCACGTAATGCGTGTACGAATTGACGTCATGTAAAAGTATTGTACACTCGTTACAACCCTTTTCAATACTCGTTTTGTCTCTTTCTCTGCAACCGTTTCCTTCTCCCATGCGTATCCCGGGATCCCGCGATACCCCTCTATAGGTCTGTCATGTTCTGACAATTTGTATATACGCATAGTCAAGAGCACAAAAACTTGCCGTCTGGTCGAAATTGAAATAAACAAGGAACGTTTTGTCAAGGTATATGTATAAAGAGTTAATTATTTTAATATAACAGTATAATAACTGTAATACTAACTGTAATAATCACATCAGAACCGTCTTGCCGTGTCGGTTACGGTAAATAACATTACAAATAATCGATCTAAGATAACGTGGGACTTCATCGTTAATTGTATTCGAAACTATCGAGTCGTAAAAGCTATTATGCTACACGTGTCACTTTCCGCTGCGAAAAATGAGAGACAACTAAGAGTATCGCGAAGTTCAGATTTCACACGCATTAAGCCGCCCATCTTTGCGAAAAATCACACAAAACGGATCGGCAATAATGCGTCGGGAAAATTCTGAGGAAAAGTTTTACTGTCTCTCTCTTAGCGCCATGGCCGATTTGTTATCCAGCCGCGCGGATGCGTATGCACGCCTTTACTTCCGGGTTAGGGTCCTATGGGATGTTGCTCAACGACCTGTATCGATACACCTTTTTTTTTTCTCGTCAACATCGAGCGCTAGCAGGGACGTTCTTTTTCTTCGTCGACAATCAAGAACCCATCCACAGTGGGATCTCGACCTGTCATGCGTGTATCATCCGCCAAATCGCGAAAATATAAATAAACATATCCTTCTTCTTGCTTACAAGTAATTGCAAATAAAAGAATTAATTAAATTAAAAATTTTGAAGTATACTTTTATAAAAATAATATAAAAATAATAATTTTAAAAAATTGATAAATAACACTGTTTCTGATATTTTTTATAAAAAATATTTTTCACTTTAATTGATTTATGTTACATAATATGATATATAAATCCACACAATAGCATTTAACTGAACAGTTAGCTAAATAATTAAATAGTCACAGCGAACTCTTAAAAAAAGGCAATATATCTTTTATTCTGCCATATCTTTCAAAAAAATTACAATATTCAAATGTAATTAATATATTATCCTACCGAAATACCACCATAATAGGTGACGAGACGCGTAGAAAGCGTAATAAAGTTTACTAATTTACAATTTCGTCAATAACCCAGCCCATATAACGACGGTCATCAGTTGTTCGAAATTTCAACAACTTCCGCGCAAATTCGTTGAAATAACACGCGGTAGGTTTACAGCGCGACCCATCTACGTACTCTAATCACATTTCGCTGTAGTTTCGGGGATCGCCTCGTCGGCCAGCGGGAACGTAATTGTTATTTTGCCATCGCGCAATGTAAATGTCGCCAAAGCGTAGTTTGTTTTACGATAACGCATCGGCATGATGCCGCGCAAAGCAAGTGTAAACGAGGAGAGCACTTTTCCAGTAATGATCCGTTAACAATGACCATTGTGGTAGCGTTGCTTCGTTTGGCTAATACCGAATGCGACACTCTTCACAATTATGGTATATTTTATACGCTAATGGAATAGCAGCATAAGTTTTTTTTTACAATGCTCGATTTCATTTAAAGAAGAAACAGTGGACCATTCGCTGTTTTTATTTTGTTAATGATTTGTTCTTTTATCAAATAGTAGTAATTTTCAACTAATGATTTAAATCTTATTTCTGTGAAAACTAGTTTTAATTAAATATTTTAATATTGCTATTCGATACTGTTCGATATCAACTTTATAATGTATTGTATCATCTATCTGCAACAGCACAATGGACGCGATCTATTAAGCTTATTTTAAAAAATTTAGTGTTTGTTGTGATTTATCATGCATACTGCGAGTGAAACGATAAAACGTGATTTTTAATCTACGCGACAAAGAGAAAAAGTATCGCTGAATGAATCATAAAAACGCTGTGGTATTGTTTGTTTTTTTTCCACACATCACCGCACGCTCCTGTCACAAATGCGTGCCTTTTTTCGGACGAGTGTCGACAGTGTAATCCAGGACAGCTGAAAGAGTTGCATTATTTTCGGGCGAACACGCTAGCCTGCTAAAATCTCTCTCTATCTCTCGAATACCAACGCAGCAATTTTTCTACTCGTGATAAACTGTAAATAAATGTTTTATTAAATCCGCGGCGGGAGCACAACCGAATATTTTTATTTGTCGAACGATGTTATTTCTCATAAAAGGGCTACAACAAAAAACAAGAGATGTACAAGATTGATTAAAAAGGGGTCGTTTCACGGCGTGAAATTAAAAACTATCACTTTACTCTTGTGACTGACTTCTGTTTACCGTTTTCTATTGTATGAGCCGAGCAATTTATTCGGTTTACGCGGAAAGATATAACTTCATATAAAGATACGTAGTTTTATCCAGCATTTGAAGTTAGTAAACGCTACTTTTGTCAAAAAGTTTAAAATAGTGGTTTTTTTTGGCTTTACAAATATTATTCAGTTCATAAAAATATTAATCTTTCTACCATCGAGTACCTTTATAATTTTTAATATTACCAAAATTTAATTACATATGTAATTTACAAACGTACATTACATTACCTTTTTTGTATAATAGAAATTTAATAAAAAGAAAAATATTTAAAAAATAAATATTTGATGGATAAATCAACTCTCTTGCAAATATATATATAATCTAATGCAATAATATAAATATAAATATATTTTAAACAGAAGCTATTAAATCCTGCTTTAATTTCTGCAATTACCTCCTTCATAATTAAAAAAGTACATAATAGATGATTATCTATGTAAATAGATATGATTTAATAGCAGAAATATCATATGTGTTTCCGAGAACAAAACTCTTTTTTCCCGAACTTGTCAGTTTTCGAGCGCACAGCGGGGGCGAACTTATGTGTCTCACGAAGGGAGACGACCCACCCTAAATTTGCGTGTTCGAGCGGTTCACAGACTGCTCCCTTCCTAAAAGTTTCAACCCTCCCAGGATAGCCCGTACTGACCTACCCCTACTACGTGATTTATGTACGAGCACCGTGCGTAGACTCAAGGGCGACGAGACCCCTCGTTCCTTCTTAGCCCTTTCGAGACACACCGGGCACAAAAGTACTTGTCTCGAAGGGAGAGTTGAAAAATTTCTCCCGCGATCGTACCTCCCTCGCATATTTTAACGATACAACGAAACGCGAAAAAGAGACAAATCAAATAAAAATAATTTTATAATTATGCCTATCATTAACGTTATAATCTATTCGTAAAAAAAATGGGTAGATGTCTTTGTACTAATGATTCTTTCACCAATTTTCAAGTGCTTATAAATAAAAAATAGTTATTATAATCAATAGTACAATAGTAATTTAATTAATTTATAATTAGTCTGTTTTAAATATTAAGTTTACGCAACCGTTTATGTAAAGATAAGAATAACAATTGATCAATAATAATTAATATTATATATAAAACAATAAAAAAAATATAGAAACTCAATATCAGCGACATAAAAATATACACGTTTCCCTATATTTTCACCGTTACGCCTACGAAATTTCATACGAGTTCAAGATGAAACTCAAGGATGTTTCTTAATTAATTCAACCACAAATGACTTAATGGTACGGCCAGCGACAAAGCCTGAATCGAAATCTGTGAATTCGCAGCAATATCTCTCTCTTTCTTTCTTCGTTTCCCTTGTCGGTGCAATGTGTTGTTTTTTATAGATTTTTTTTCACGGTTAACCGTAATGGGGCTACTTTGTGCCAAGTCTCAGTCGGCGTCCGTAAAGGCACGTATTCTGGTACGTATCTTTGTCTTGATACTAAGCAAGGGTAACACGGTTGATCTGCGAAAAATGCGTACGCTTATTTCGCGACGCCAACAACAGATACCTCCGTCTACCTATTCCCTACCTCTTCTTCTCATCCGCCCCTTCGTCGTCCACCCTCCACCCTGCCGCCCTCGCGCTACTAAATTACGAACGGCCTGCAAAATTGCTTTCGTACGTAAAAGAAGACCGTTGTCCGTTCCTAGCGGTCGATACGGCCCCCCGAAAGGGGCTTGGATGCGAAGTGCATGCGTGTACGTGTGCGTGCGCGTACGTTTCTGCGTTCGCCCTTTGAACGATAACCGTCCGCGAAAAGAGGAGAGAGAAGAAAAAGCGCGCATAGCTCGGGCGAACGTGGCCCGCTCGCTCGCAGGAAACCACCGCGCGTCTAATTTCTTTTTCGCGGAAGGTGCCGTTCGATGGATGAGCGGCTTTCGTGGGCAGGAAGTCCGGAACAGCCGCTCGAGGAAACGCGGATAGCGGCGGCCCTCCCAGAGCTACCTCGCCGGTAATTACTCCGACACGATGCTTGATCTTCCGAGAAGACGAAAACGCTTTAACTTTTACATTTTGTATCCAAAACTTGAACAATGAACTATTTCATAGCAATACTGTATTAGCAATTTATATATGTTCTATTCAGTCGCGTCTTAGGTATACATTACTTTGTATAGAGTCTATATCTTGTAGCAGCTACGTTAACAAATGCTCGATATTTCTTGTTGAAATTAGTTTTTGCCAAAATTTAATCGAATGCAATATTTTTCACGAATTTGTAAATTTCAATATTCAATATCTTATTAATCGAATCAAAAGTTTGCGAAAGCAAGCTCTACTTAAAATCAACCAAAATCTATAATTTCATTATTTGGTTTGTGTTTTTGAAGTTTAATTTGCGGAAGCTATCGCACAAAAGTTATTCATGTCTCGATATATGTATTAAAGAAATATGATATTCGTTTTTAATGTGAGCTAATACATCGTTTTTTTTATAAACTGCAGTCGCACAAGGAGTTGAGAAATTGTCAGTCAGTTTTTACTGTATTGCTACAATGTTGAAATTATTTAAAACCGCAAGAAACGATTAGGCCTCTCGGAGCCGGTCTCTCTTTGACAACAGCGATTCATTATTGAGCATGTAATCGTAGTACCGCTGGAGAATCGCAACTTTGTTTTTAACTCCCCTCGCAAGGTCTCTTTAGGTCTCCTACGGAGGGATCGTACCTAAGTACTTGTTGCTTTCGAAATCGTGATTCGCTTGGCTGTATATGCGATTTGCGTTCTACGCAAATATATGGCGGACAGTGGCACGGTTTGTTGTGAAAACAGAAAGATATGCTGTGTATTGTTAGAAATTTTTCATAAAATAATTGTCAAGAAATCTTCATTCTTCGTTTCTATTTTTTTGGATAGTTATAAATATGATTATAAAATAATGTATGGTTCAAAACAAAGAACGTGTAAGTTTTCCATAGAGTGAATGTCTGTAGACATTCTATATACATGATGCTATATACCGTATGCCTGTACACGTATGGACGTTAAAAAAATATCGCTACCGTGCCCGGAGGCATCGTGGATTCGCATATCGCCGATCAGAAATTTCGCAAACATTTCGAATTCGAAACATTGTTGTTGGCGCATGTCTTACATGTTACACGCGTGCGTTTAATCAATCCCAGTGAAACGAACGGTCGAGATACATTGCCCTCGATAAATATCCGAAAACAAACTTTTCCTATTTTTCCATCCCCGCCCCCTCAACCCTCGATCATGCATCGCGACGCGTGTCTGAAGTGTCACGCGTGAGCCCGCAGACAACGCAATCCATCCGGCACGACATCTCCATCAGAAAATTGATCAACCCCCTCCGTCGCGCATCGTTGCGAACATCACGAAAACTTAACGGACTGCAAACACCGGAAGCGGACTATACCGGCCACCGACACCTACCCAGCCCGCTCGCGAATGCGACCCCCAACTTCCAGTTACTCGCCCTCTTACCCCTTCATGCGACGAGGAAGTTGGCGAAGGTGGCGGTAGCGGTCCTCGCGGAGAATTCATCCCTTAAGAAAATACAGGCAATAACCTCCGGATCCTCATTGGAGGCGGAAGGCCGGAGGTTGGGGTGATGGTACACGGAGTGAGCGCAACGACGGGGGAATAGCATAGTGCTGCAAAGACGTTGCTGCGTAGCGAGAGGCAACGACGCAGAGGGGCGTCGAACGAAGGAGAACGAGGCAGCCGCCGTTGCCGTTGCCGCCGCCACCGCCGCCGTCGGCGCCGCGGAAGTGGAGGAAAAGGTGAAGGTGGAGAACTCGGAGGGGGGCGGTGGGTTAAAGGTAGCGGGCCAGAGCCTCACTTTATTTTTATGCAGTTATTGATCTCCGTAGAACCCGACACCCGCCGCGTACCCAACCTTCCTCCCCCCGTGCCGCTCTCCTCGCTCCTACCTGCCCCCCGTCCCTCGCCCTTCGGCCAACTCGACCTCCTGCCGCCGCGCCTCTTGCCGCCTTGTGCCGGAGAGCTACCCTCTGCCCCTTTCGCGGCAGGGTGGCGGCGGGTAACTAGCTTATCAAAAAATGGGCGTTGCCGCCTCTCACTGTCCTGTTCTGGCCTCTCTTTTCCGCGACCTCGTGCGCACCTTCTCCTTCCTTCCGTCCTTTCTCTCTCTCTTTCTCTTTCTCGATCTCTTCTTTTCTCTCTTTCGTTCTGGCCTCTCTCGTTCCCGCTCTATCCTTTTTTTCTCTCGATGTTTTTCCTTCTCGCGCTTTCTTTCCGCCTCTCTCTTTCTACTTTTCTCCATCTCCACTCTTTTCCGCCCTCTCGCTCCCGTTCGCAGATTCTTTCTCCGCGATCTTCTCTCTCTCCCTCTCTCTGTCGAGCGGGAGAAGATCCTCTCACCCTCTCACCCGCGGCCAGTCGCGAGTCCGTTGGTCCTCTCTCTTCACCGCGGCTGTCTCTACAGCGTCTTCCATTGTGGCTCGCACACCTGCCCTGTCGCGGGGTGGCCCTCATTGGCGTGTCGATGGCGGAGGGCGCGGGATTGGGAGCGGGGGATGAGGGACGAGGGCAGCCGGGCGCCTTCAGCCGGCTCGGTAGGGTGAGGTGGCTCGCCCGTGGCGAGAGGAGGGTGAGAGAACGAAATAAGATATCGGAGGAAGGAGAGGGATGGTGGAGGAGGATGAGCAGCAGGGTCGGCAGGTGGAAGAGGGAGGATGAGGCTGCAGGAGAGCATCGAGTACGAGGGAGAAAAGGACGAGGGGATGAGACGAAGGCGAGAAAGAGAACGAGAACGAAAGAAAGAGAGAGACTGTGCGGAGGTATCCCATCCTTGCCCGGCCACCCGCGCCAACTACCCCACTTCCCATTTTCTTCCAGGGTGTGTCCCATGCTTCTTCGATTTAGGGTAGGTTCGGGGCCAACCGAACCACCCTCGGTCCCTCTGCCTCGTGCGGCTCTCCCGCTATACCCTCCTCCGCATCCCCTGCTTCACCCTCACCTCCCTTGTAACGGCGACTCGCACCATCCTGCCCACGCGGGACTGGCCAGGTGGCGGCGTGTGGTGGTTATGTGTACACGTACGACGCGCGTGCACGTGCACGCTGGTACACACGTCCAGTCCGATCGATGTCTAAACCCCCATACACCCCCTTCTCAAATACCGCCCCTTCGTCTTCTCTCTTCCTCCGGCTTTCCCATACCCTTCGGCCCTTAATTACGCGCGCGGGACGCTACACTCTTTTCTTTCTCCCAGCGAGACGCGGTGGCTTCAGCAGCGGAACCGAACGGAGCTCTTTCCCTCTCTCGGACGCGCCCGATCTCGAAACGCGAGCCCGTTCCTTAGATTGCATCGCTCGGCTAAGGATGATCCGGCTTGATCCCTCGGCGCAGGCCGTATTCCGCCAAGACGCCGCTGAACGACACGTTCGATTTCATCTAATGCGGGCGATCTTTTCTCTGATCTCACGTTCAAGTATGCTTACGAATTAATCTCTCTTGGACTAATCCGTCACGAAAATTTAGAAAAGGACTAGCTTCAATAATTATAATATTTCCAAACAATTTTGAAAAAATAAGATTTTTTATTAATCATTTAAATTTAGATCGCATCGCAGAAAGCTACGCAACGAGTATTTATTAATAGGAGCGTATAAAGGAAAACTTCTTTATTTAGTATTTTTTTGGAAGTGAATAACAGCAAACCTTATATCCTTTGTTAAATTTATCAAAGTTCGGATTTTAAGCAAAGAAAAAATATATGTCAAGTATTACATTCAAAGTATAAATTAATTATGCAAAAATATAGCTCTATATTGTCCCATTGTAAAATCATGATATGGCAAAATGTATCATAAAGAATATAAGCGTCATGTAACAAATGTAATAACAGCGAAATTTGCATAGAAGAGACGACAATAGCAGATCGTACGGTATTCCACATGTGTCATAGCTATAATTGATATCTTTGTTAGGCATAGGAGAAATTATTCTTTTATTATAACATTCCCTTTCTATGAACACATTTGCTAATAATTGCATTAAGTTAACACGATCCTCTTAATTATATAGAATAATTTAGAATGTTATATATGTGCACAAATGTTATGATTGCAAAAGGGATTCGCGAAAACTGTGCATTTTCAACATGGCACGATAATCGATAACAATACAATGAAATACTATTGTACATGTAAAAGTGTGTTGTGTCTTCCAATCGAACGCTGGATTCTGTTTTACTTCCGATCCATTTCCATAGTATTGCGCATCCCTTCCGGAAATTCTAAATATATTAGCGTAATGCACACGACTGTTCAGAAGTAATTTTCGATGGGTAAAATTCTGCAGGCTTGCTCGACAATATGGATACATTGAGGTAAATGATTATAAAGTAATATACGTTACACCGACATGTACATTACCAGCTTAACTATTATTTAATGCAATTAACACCTGGCGATTAGCAAATCTTATGGCGTAATAGACGCGATATAATTCGATCTCCCGAACGGAAACATCAGTCGTTTCATGAAAGAAGAACCTACATTTTCACCGTTATTTCTTCGTTCCTTCTAAGATCCACTCCGCATAATTAACGACGCTCGAATCGCCGGCATAAAACCGTAAAGGCTGTTCGAGCGTAAACTACACAATCAATTAATCACCGATTAGTACCATTTATCCCGAGATCACGATTGTTATCGCTTCGTTGGTTCGAAAGTATTGTCTTCCGTAGAGAAAAAAAGGAGAGAGAGGGAGGGAGAGGGAGAGAGAGAGAGAGACAGAGAGAGAGAGAGAGGAAGGGAGGAAAAAATGAGAGGGGAAGGAAGCGGCCGCCTCGTCGTCGCTGCTGCGCCTCGTGCTTTCCACCCCCGAGCCGCGTCGGGGATAGGGTCAATGCCCGATCACGTGGCAAAAAGGGCGAAAAACGCTTCTCGGTGAGTAACGGCGGGACGACGCGAGGGAGGGACGCGAGCAAAGGCAGCAGGCAGAAGTTCGAGGAGCGGAGAAGCCGAAAACGTGACAGCGTCGCCCGGGCCGCGTAGCAACAGGCATCTGTTGCAATAGAAGACCCGATAGATACCCGGCCGCTACCGTCTACTTGCATCTGGCGTTTGTGTGTACGAGCGAGTGCCTGGGTGTGCGCGTCTGCTGCACACAACGCCGCATCCACGTGTACGCGTGCAGATATTCGAGAGAAGAGAAACAACCTGCCAGGACGACTCTGCATTCGAAGATAGTACGCGAGATCTTTGTGCGTGTACATATGAACGCGGTGTGTGTATCGAACACGCGTACTGCCCCCGGAAGACGCACATACGCACGTTGAGAACAGGAAAGAGCGAGGGAGGCATTTTCTCGGATGAAAGAAACGAGAAAAAGTTTCATCTAATCGGCTTGCTCTCTGAGTTCTCATTGAGTAATTAATCCTTAAAGTACCGAGTAGGGAGCATACAATTCTTAGAGCTACGTTCTTAGAATTGCTAAATAATTTACATTTGTATGAATATTCTTAGAACCGATTGTCTATTAATGAACATTCCTTTATAATTCGCACCTCAATTTTAATTATAAAATAATTTATTTTTTATTTTACGTAATATATGTATATATATATATATGAATAATTTTGGAACAAATATTATTGGTTAAATAACAAGGTAACTGTTGTAGAAATTTTAATGTTAATAATTCATATTTCAAATTTATATTTTGCTATTATATTATTATTATAATTCATTTCGAAACTTTTCTTGATGATTTTACTTCCTATATATATCGTAAGATTTAGATATGTTCATCATCAATGCTGACATTGGTATACATAAGTAAATCAATACATTCTCTGCGGATGTATCCGGCGAGGGAAATATGCCGCGTGCGGGAAAATCGCGTTGTCGACCGAATCGCTCGCCGGAAAATAGGCATGAACGGCACGAAAAACGTGGCAGGCCATGCGTGGAGAATTGTTGGAGTGCTGGGAACGGTGGAAACATAGAGAGAAAGAGAGGGAAGAGGAAACGAGAGAAACGAAAGTAGTACGACGCATAATCCGGGACGTGTGTCCTCGCTCAAGAAGCAAATCGACAAGCGAGCGCGATTAATTAAAGGCGATAACAGACGTTCTTGATTACATTCATGGTACGTAACATTCCCTTGGGAGAAATATGTTAAAATGTGGTAAATCGCAGAGTTGAAACAAGTATAAGAGGTTTGACGTCACCGACCATATTGCAACTGCGCAAAAATATTTGAATGAGAATTAAAATACGTTTGAACTGAGAACTTAAATAGTTAACGTAGCATTTAAAAATACTGAGTTTTGATAACCAATGAACGCCAATGCGATTCTTATCTTTACCGGATTTAGCAACTATCGAAGAATTACCGTCGTGCAGTCGGTCTTATTATCAAAATCAACGAAGCGACGTTGAAAATCAACAAAGACGTAATTAATGTTGTTAAAACGTTCCCCCATGCATTTTCATGCTGGATTTCAATTAAGTTTCACGAAGAGTCGGGTATAAACGCGAAACCTACGAATCCGGGTTTGCAATGATAATCTTTCGGTTCACGGTAGAAAAAGCCCGCGGCACAATGCGCTAGCGGCGCAGTCGAACAGGTGGCAGTTCTATATTTTACCTCTACTTCGCTGGCTGACTCCTCCCGGCTCCTCTGCTCTCTTTTGCCTCCGCTTCGATCCCGTTCTGCGCTCTCTGCCGAAAATAGCGACCGTGAACTTGCCTGGCTCGCCTGAATGAAGAGATATCCGCTACGCGCGTTCCAGCATGGAAATAGCGACTTTGGCAAAAGTGACTGTAACAAATAGAATGTTCATCGAGACCATATTACGTACACTGAGAGAAAAATTTATGATATTTGTGACTATAATTAAATTGTAAATAATTATATGGTTAGGTGCACCATTTTTATAGTTATTACTGCTATAATGTTAGTAATAATAGAGAGTTTTTGCAATACCGTCTTTTAGATACGGTGAACGCTAAAATCACGTTATTGGGTCGACCCAGTAACGTGATTGGTCTTTCGACCCAATAACGTGATTGGTCTTTCGACCCAATAACGTGATTTTAGCGTTCACCGTATCTAAAAGACGGTATTGCAAAAACTCTCTAATAACAAAAAAAGTTACAAACACCATAATTTAACTATAATTATTATAGTTTAAAAAGGTTCCAACTATAACGATTAATAACAATTAACTATAATTATTATAGTTAAATTACGGTTTTTGTAACTGTTTTTTTGTTATTATATTACTAACAATATAGCAGTAATAACTATAAAAATGGTGCACCTAACCATAATTATTTACAATTTAATTATAGTCATAAATATCATAAATTTTTCTCTCAGTGTAAGACCAGGACATTAGCAGCTTCCACAAATTAATCGCGAAAATATAAAATAACTAAAAGTCTGGGTGCAACCTCACTTTTTTCCAGAAAGTTGCAAATACTATGAGAAGAGGGCAAGGAGAGGCACATGCCCCCCTGGATTTTAATTTTTTCAATCTAGAATAATATTATGATTCACAACCAGATAATTTTTTGTTTGAAATGTATACAATTAAAAATAAATATCTACACGGAGAAAATTTTATATTAAAAATTACTATGTATGGCAATAGCCGTGGACCATTGCTGGAATTATAAAAATTTTTACTATGTTATTATATTAATAATTATTAAACTCTTTTGTGAAAACATAGTAAAAATTTTTATAATTCCAGCAATGGTCCACGGCTACTGCGATACATAGTAATTTTTAATATAAAATTTTCTCCGTGTACATAAATATTTCTTTAAAAAATATTATTTGAAAATACGTTTGTTTGGCAGAGAGAGCCTTACAAAAATGGTACCTCTAAGTGTATTTACACTCTGCCCTCCCCTTGAAAAAAGTTGTAACAGCGCCCATGACAAATACATTCATGAAAATTTATCGAATCTGCTGTGTGCTTTTAACGCCACCAAAAGTATCGAAATATTTAATAAAACTTCAAGATCTCTTTCGAAGAATTTTATGTTTTCTTCCATAATTGTGCCCAGTTAAGAAAGAATATATATATGTAGACTTTCCGCAGCCAGCTCTTTAGTTACCACGCAACGGCGCATTTAATTGACCGGTCAGTTCACTGGAAATTAGGATTAGCGGGTTCTCTGAGAGCATGCGTATTGCCATTCTCGTTTGTGACGAACAGTCGCGACGAAAAATCCTCGGAGGGTTCGGCGGCGGCGGCGGTAGCAGCAGTAGCGGCAGGAAATTTCAGAAGCATCGGTGACAAACGTCGGAAGCCACTCTGGACTTTGCTATCGTACCTTACTCTATCGTGACGACGCGAGATGCATCGGTGGGCTACGGGCGGCCCATCGCGCTCGCCGGCGCGGCGTAGCGATTCAAAAACGTCCAATAAACGCGCGACGTGACGCGCGACCGCCGTTCCGAGATGGGAAAAGTTTCGGGGCGTACGCATTGTTTACGCCGCGCGTTACAAGAGCGACGCGGAAATTCCGCGAAATCCGGCAGATTGTGCTGCTCGCGTGCGCGAGCCGCCCCCAACACCGATCGTGTGCATGTATGCACGCACGTGTGTATACAAGGGGGGCCGCCGCGGCACGCACACCGTGGCGTTATCATAACCCAGTGACGCCAAATATTGATTTTGACACGTACACGTGACAAGGCGTCGGACACCGGCGTGCTGTGAATGCGTACATACACACACACGTGCGAGTGTATATGTACGCGCGACCGGCACGGTACATACATTCGGCGAGAACCGCTCCGACGCACGTCGAATTTAGTCATACATATATACGCGCACACGCACATGCGTGTGCTCACGTTGATCCATCGCGAGCTCTCGAGCTGCCACTCGCATATATACCGGGTGATAAAGGAAACAGCCGATAATGCGTCGGGGAGAGAAGGGCTCGCGCGAATTTTCGGTCCCGCCGAGTTTGTGCGGCGAGATGATTTACAACGTTATAAGATAAAATCGACGGTTCGGAACGGATCTGTCGGAACGTCGGCAAGTGTGTATACATCTGGTGTATACATTACGCGTTTGCGAATTGATGTTGCAACGTTCGCGACTCGATCAAGTTTTATGTCTCATGAATATTAAAATCAGATGTGTACCTAAACATAGCAGTAATTAATTTGCAAGAATAATAGAATAATAATTGCGAGATTGCAATCGCGATTTTTTCTCTGTGCATGATTAACGTCATGCCGCTTGACATCGCTTACCGTCTCGAGGTATCGCCTTCAAGTGGAACGGTAAACTAATTAGTTCGATCAGCAGTTGTATTATCAAGCTCATAGTTGTGCAACAACGTGTTCCTCGAGAATTTATCATAATTCTGTGTCCCTATTTGTTGCCGCGTAGTATTAAACGCACGCTCGCGAGATTCACGCGGGCACGCATTGACGAAGCAAATTAACGTTAAAGCTCCTAATAATATCATCACGTCACGTTCTGATCTGCAATAACGTTGCTCGTCTGAGAGCGTCGATCGTACGGAGAACGATCTTAAACTCGCCATTTCTTTCCTTCCGACATTACACGATCCAACGTATTGCGAACCTACGAATGAAGTAATATCCAGAAAAAAGATGTCAGTTCTAATTTAGATAATGAATACCCAGGTAGCACAGGTGATTGTTATGAATTCAAAAAGGATTCATATTAAAAAATTCTTTATGAATTAGCGTAATGCGTTCGAAATTAACTCAAAAAGAATTCCTTTCCAATAGTATTTTCTTATAAAGTATGAAAAGAATTCCTTTTGTATCTAAAAAGGACTCAGAATTGGTGACATAAAATGAATTCTTTTTGAACTCTCAAGAGTATTTTTAGAACAGAAATGAAAAAAGAATTTATTTCATAATTCGGAAATTTAAAAAGAATTCTTTTTGGATTATCCTTGCTATCTGGGTATTAATAATATCGTCAGAATCAAAGTTAACATTTAGACGAACGGCAAGTAAATACTAATGCGAAAACACGACGGTTTTGTCCGTTCTTTTTCGTGCAATATCCTCGAAAAAGCAGTGTTGTTTTTCAAATCGAATATTTGAATCGAAATGTGCATCACTCACGAAGAAGTCGTTGACGCTTGCATTTCGGGTCGATGTTTTCACAATCGGTTAGTATGACTGCACTGTGCGCGACGTAAAAGGGGGTCATGGTACAACCAAATAGCAATAATAATACAAGAACTATAAGTCCCCCGTTCCGCCATCCGATATTCTAATACTTGAAATTCGAACCTGTGCGCGCACGCTGGCGACATCTGGTGGCGAGGCGGTGAGCGTCGCGGCGCAACTGTAGATTTCTGTGAGATCGACGAGCACCGGTAACTTACCAATTTCGAGTCGACGCGACAAACATGAATTTGCTAAAAAAAAATTATGCAATTACCTTCACAGTTAAGATGACCGACACTGTCTACGAGAAATTTTTTTCGCCGATATGTTACAGTCGAATGAACGACTGGATATGCAGAAAAGAATTTTAGCGTCGATCGGAACTTATAGTGCTAAAAATGATTGTACCAACACGGCACGTCTTACAAAAAGTGAAAGATGATCTTTATATCATTTATATTTGTTAAATATTGCATTGACAATCCTAGTTTTCGATTTAGGATCTATGATAATTACCATGATATTATATTTAATTAATAATGTGTATAATAATTGTCGTCATTATTTCACCGCTGAAATATGCCAGTTTGAAAAATTAATTTAATTAATGATGAATATATTTCGATAATGCACGAATCTGAATAATCACGCAATATACTTGAAGTTGTACGAAAGAAAAGTAACCTCTATAACACGTTATAAAATGGCGCAACTTCTACCTTTAGATTATTTTTATGAAAAGTGTCTGGGATATACTTTCTCGATCATTTTCTTCATGATAACAGGATTAACGAATGCAACATTAATGCCGCATAATGTAGCTTACATTTGCCGCTTTCCACCTGCTGACTAACCTGACCTAAACTCCATCCTGCTCCCCAGCCTGCACCTGTTACGCGGATATAATACTCGGCGTCGCCAACAGAGAGCGCGGCATGCTTTCAAATAGTGCGAAAATGTCAATATCTTCGAAACAAATCAGCAACTAAAAATACCATCTTGCACTTTGTTTGGAGAACAATATGACCATGTATCTTGCGCGAAACGCGATTAAATTTTATGCTTGAATTTCTCAGTCATTCGGTCAGGCAGTCTGATGAGCAAAGATGCATTCGTTTTACAGGCACTGTTAACGACCGCCCCGAACGACCGGAAGTGACGTGTGAATTGAGAGGGAAAGTAATATTTTCAGAAAGAAAATACGTAATCACGACTAGTCGGGCCAGTCTCGTCGAAATCGTCGCGAGCCGATTGAGCGTATGCGACTCGTCACGTTCGCTCGAGCCACCCGACATCGCGTCGTCGCTGCCGTTATGGCCGGGGAAGGTGCCGCGTGGCCAGGTGCATTCGCGAAGATCGGCGCGGCCATGTTGGAACATTCAAACGCCCATGGCGGCATTTACGTTGAGATACATCGTCGGTAAATAACACTCGGAGTCGTGACGAGAACACGAGCGCACATCTCGCGGGGAAAATCGTCTTTATCCCCGCGACATAAGTTACGAGGCAAATTTATGGTACGGCATTCGGCCGAGACGCTCGACTCGCAAGTGGATGCACCGACCGAATGCAGTACAGTCAGCAGCGAAAGTAACGACGGCCCGTGCGGCGGACGGGCTGCACGGACCGCTTAGACGAGAGAATTGGGCAAGGCGCTTCATGAGAAAGCTCTTCGTCATGCCAAACTGATACGATTATGTGACGGCAGTATCGCCGTGCGACGCACCGTTTCGGAGATATGCGTTTCTGAAGTTCATTTATCGCGGCGTGCGCGCCGATACTTTCGGACGTTGCTGTACCGCTAACACGACGAAGGAACCGAGTGGCCGTTCCTACCGTCGCGGCCTGTTAAAATATTGCGCTGATTGGTCGCGATTACGCTTAAAGGATGACTTTTTCGATAGGCGAGGAACTCGTGGGACATGAGTAGATGTCGCATAGCGAAGTAATGAATTAAAAATTTCGCTATTTTGTGCACACACGGTAGCGTGTGCGTACATTTTTTTCTAGATGACCGTTAAACATCGCAAACGATTACGAGAGCTTGATAAAAACGTTAAGAATTAATTAAGCGAATCGTGCAAAATGCCAAAAGCCTGTGGCGACGAAAGAAACGCGTTCGTTTTTCCGCATCGATCGCATCCGTCGTCGCAATCTCCGTCCGTATTTTTTCTTTAATTATATCTCTGGAATGGAACACGGACCGATTGTCATATGACGCGACTAGGCGTTCGACGCTACGAAACTCGGAGTATGCTAGTACAGTCGGTGACAAAAGACGCGCGCGATACGCGCGGAGCAAACGCGTATTGGGTCGGTTAAATCGCAATATTGCGCCAGGGGCGTCATGAGAAACTTGTAGAGAAAAAAAAGTTGGCCCGATTTGGTGTATATAGTATCCGTCTTCAGGCCCGCGTTGAAGAGTTATCACACATCGAAGTACCTTTTTCCAGAGGCGCCGTCGCACAGAGAGGCGTGCGGACTGTACCGTGGACGCCACCGGCAGCCACGAGCGGCCGCTTCACGTACAGCCAGTCCCGAAAGTACGGCCGGTGTGCCGTGAGGAAACACCGAATTGGCATACTCCGATCGCCGAATTACGCGTGGGGCGTCATGAGAAACTTGTCGGTCGTAAAAAACTAACACGATTTGGTGTATATAGTATTCGTCTTGGTGCGATCGTTGTCGAGTTATTTGCGTTCGCAGGCGCGTTGAGAGGGCGCGTATCGGCGCGCTCTCCACGCGGACTGTACCAACGGACGCTACGGGAGTCCGTAGCCGGCGTAGGCTCAGTTGGCAGCAGTACGCATAGCGAGTAGCATCTACCATGGCCGATATTTCGAAGGACGAGCTACGCAAGGAGATCACCGGTAAGTGGCGATATCGCGCGATGTAGGCCATTTCGAAGCCGGATTATTGCGGAATTGAGCTACGCTCGGGCGTACGCGCGCTTTGCGCGTCGCCGCGCCAGCGGGAATACAGGCGAAATCGGGGTCTTTGCTCTTGCGACGTGACGACTTTAGCGCGCACGTATGTGCCCGAGTGGCGTGCCCCACGCCGGCCATTATAACCGGAGCTCGCCGTATTTTGTCACCTACGTATCGGGCGAACGGCGGGACCGGCCGGGCAGCCGCCGCGTGCAATCCGCTCGGGATTTTCGGAGCAGCCATTTCGGTGTCCAGGCGAAAGTTCGGATTTTTCGCCGTTCGCTATAAAAAGATAGCTTTCTCGCCCCGTCCTTGCGGCGGGCCGTATGACGCGTCTCGAGTGTGTGGTGGCGCGCGCCTATCAGCCTCGCTCTCGTATTCGCGTCTCGTTCCCTCCAACTCCGTTTCTCTCTCTCGCGCTCTCGGCGAACCGCGTCACGGCGGATTTTTACGCCGTGGCGGATAAAAAATGCGCGTATAATTCCTTCGCGCGAAGCTCCTCCGAGGAAGATACGCGTCCCGTCGATCGGAAACGGGCACGCGCGCGCGTTGCCCTTTTTTCCCTCCTTCGCGCGCCTCTCTCGCGTATCGCCGAACGGATCGTCATTGGTTATAACCGGAGCCGCTGCCGCCCGCCTCCGCCACCGCAGCCGCCGCCACCGCCGCCGCCTCCGCCGTTAATATAACGAGATATTCGCCAGTTCGCTATCTTTCCCCCTTCGCGATGCAAAACGACCGTCCCGCGCCATTACAAACCGCGTCTCGCCTGTCGCGAGTTACAAAGCGGCCGCGGCGGTTGATGATTAACGAAGCGCGCGCGCTGCTGACACGCGCGCGCGCGCGCGCATTTTTTTTCGTCAACGGTTTTCGGCGAGCGTCGCGAATCGACCGAGTGCGCGCGCGCGCACGAGACCAACCGACCTCCGCGTTTCCCACCGCTTCTCGTTCTCCGTCTCTCCGCCAGTCCCTACTATCTTCTCGCGGTTTTCGATCGTTTCGGGAATCAATGCGCGGCCCGATCGACCGCGGCACGCGGAGAAAAATCCCTCCGCGTCTCGCTCCACGCGTCGCAACGACGCCTCGTCGCGTACTTACAGATATCTTTTTGTTAAGAGTCGCGCGCCGCTCCGATCGGCGACGACCGGCACGGCGCGCGCCGCGCGCCACGGCGGCCATTTACGCTCGATATTCACTAGATCCCCCCGACGCGGGAAACCAAACTATCCCGGAACGCCGCGTATACGCACACGGCGCGCACTAGAGGAATGAACGGCGAGCGCAACCTTTCGTTTTTTTTTTATACCTAATGCGAATAGGGCTTAATTTACACGAGTTTTTTAACCTATGCTTTAAGTTATGATTTTTTCCCTTCTGTTACCCCTCGTCCTTCCCAAATAATAAAATAAAAAATAAGGATAATATAAAAGAAGAAAATACACTGTGAAATAAAGTATCTCTACAAAAACAATGTGTGTTATATTTTATAATTTATATTAATAAATTTAAAATAGGAAATTATGAAATACACAAACTAATATTTGGTAGCATCCTTAAAAATGTTCCAGATTTTTTCCGTTTTTTTTAAAATAAATATTTTAGCATATATTAACTACAACGTGCATTTATATTATGTTTATTAATTTTGTTTAGCCATCCTTAAGGATGCTGACCTCACTACAATGTCTGCTAAGAAAGTGAGGCAACAGATCGAAGAAAAACTTGATGTTGACCTCATAGAAAGGTAAGCAGCTAATGAGAAAAAAATATGTGATATGTATAAATGAAATGTGATTATAGAAATATTTTTGCTCTTATATTTCTGCATTTTATATTTTGATATATGATAAGGTATGGCATGCATTTACATACACTAGCATAAAAAGCGACAGCGCTAATTTTGATACCAAGTCGATTCATATTACACAACGCGACAAAATATTTTTCTTCGATATGCAAGCGCATTTGCTCACGTCAAAGCTGCAACATCTAAAAAAACTATTTTTATGACTAACTTGAACTGGCTTGTTATTGATGTCTGCTTTTATATTTTGTATATATATATATATATAATAAAAGACACATTTATATATTATAAAAGATATTTATATATTATAAAAGATATTTATATATTATAAAAGATATTTATATATTATAAAAGATATTTATATATTATAAAAGATATTTATATATTTATATATTATAAAAGAATATTTCATCACGTTGATAATGTGACTCAATCTTAGGTATGAATCATATTAGTAAAATATTAAAGATATGAATGCTCTCTGAACATAAATATATGCGTGTGTATACATTGCATTTAGCATAACATAATCTATTTCTGCATATTTTTCTAAATAAATTCGTGTTGCTAAATAAAGAAGCGAATCATTCCTTTATCAAATTCTGATAATTTATCATGTGTGCTCGTGATACGCAGATCATATTACTATAACATAGTGTGTCTTTCAGTAGAATGCATTTAATTACTTTATTAATTATATTATCCTTGAAACTGAATAAAAAATTTTTAATTGGACATGTAATAGGCACTTGTGCACTATAAAATTGTGCAGAAGAGAGTCTCTCGGTGTCCTAGAGGAAAACAGAGGAATCTCTGAGTGGAACTGTAGTATAATAGATATAAGTTACCACCTCGTTCCTCCTCTGACATACTTTCACATCTCAGCTTACAGATTATTCCCTCGTTGATAATTATGTAAAATAACATCTTTATAAATTACATTCATCCTTTATAGGAAAAAGGAGGTGGATGATTTAGTCATGGAATGTCTTCAAGAAAAACAAGACGGAGGAAAGAAAAAGAAGAAGGTTGCTAGTGAAGAGTCTGAGGATGGTGAGGAGGAAGAAGAAGAAGGATCTGAAGAGGAGGAGGAAGAAGAAGAAAAAAAACCAGCTAAGCGAAATCCTGCTAAGAAGGCTCCTAATAAGCGCAAGAAGGGATCCTCCGATGATGAAGAAAGCGCTAGTGATGATGATGCTAGCGATGAAGAATACAGTCCAAAGAAACCTAAAGTTACACCCAAAAAAAGTAAGATATTAATTTTTATTATGAATATTTTATTTTCTATTAAGATTTTGTTAAAAATCTTACATGGAATGTGTTAATATATTTTTTGTAGGTAAGCCTGGAAAGAAAGGCAAAAAGAAGGGAAGTGATAGTGACAGTGACGAGGACTGGGGTAAAAACAAAAAAGCTCCGGGAAGCACAGCAAAGAAGGGTGGTGGTGGCGGCAAAGGCAAGGGAGGCGGTTACACACGTGCTATCACACTGTCTCCAGAACTTGCCGCAGTTGTTGGCGCAGAACAAATGGCTCGACATGAAGTCGTGAAGAAAGTATGGAGTATCATCAAAGAAAGGAATCTTTATGTAAGTATTATTTGTAATTATTTATGTAATATTTTCCATACTTTGACATTTTCTACTTTATTATTATATCTTAGAAATCATATATATGTTTTACTGTATATTACATGTATTTATTTACTTGACAAAGATCATGTTTCCAAAAAAATGACTGTTTTTACAGGACCCTAAGAATAAACAGTTTGCGATTTGTGATGAGGAATTAATGAAGGTAATCGGCGTAAAGCGTTTCAGAACTTTCGGTATGATGAAATACCTCAAAAATCACTTTGTAGATTAAATCATTCTTCAATCCCGATCTCCGACAAGTTATATACATATATATATAACATATTCCAGGGTGCGTCTCGTGCACCTCTTCATCTTTCTCACACGATACATACATATACATGAAACACAAAGGTATTTCTTGCGACTTAAGACTTTAGACCATGTTTACACCATTCCGACGTACTCTGCCGCCCATTGTAACCAATTTGTCCCATTGATGACTACAATATCTTATATTGATCCTGTAGACATTATTATAGATATGACTCTTGACAAAAAAACGTTGGGAATAATCAAGTAATTTCTAACAAATAATTGCAAATGTTCTTTGATGACTCTATTTGACATTGGGACAATTATTACTATGGACGTTCAGATGATTTCGAAATGTGAATGACATTACAGTGGCCAATAGTCAATAAGCTGGTTTTAAGTCATCTAATTCAAAATAAATGTTATATCATTTGTATGGTCGTCATTAATAACAATATCTTACTCTTATGCAGTAACATAGCGCGCCATTGTAACAGTGGCATTATTAAATGATAAACTAAAAATGAAATTTAAATTTGAAAGTAATTCTTTTGAGACTTGAGGAAGCTCAATTTTATTCTGTGACATTTCAACCAACACATTTATCGCATTGGTGATATAGTTTCTTTCAATATATTTGAAATATTAGAGAAATATCTCTTTTATGTTATTATCGATGGTCTTAACTATCTATCCTTTGGTACAAAAATCCTTAAGGTTAATGTCAGACTATGCACGATTTGCGGTTTATAATTTGTTGTTCGCTATTCGTATAAGATTAATGAGTTATATGGATGGATGAAATTACCAAGCTCGTATATGTTGTTTATCGTTCATGTCAATTTGCCAACAAAATGATTTTCCACGAAATCAAAGCAAATTACCACAAATCGATTAATTTGTGTTGGTTCATATATATAATAGAACTACACTATACGATGAACCGCAAATAGTGTAGGCTATGGACCTCTGGCCCTAACTAAACTGTGGTACTTTGACCTACCTTAGAGGGTCGGAAATCCAAAAGCGGACTGGAAGAAGAAAAACCACAAATAGTACGGTACCCAGTAAGCAAAATGTTAGCAGTATGTCGGCAGACTGCCAGCAGATTCGATCAGAACATGTTAGCAGACTGCCATCAACTGCGTCCACATTCAACTTAGGTTCTGCCGACAGATTCTGCACACATAACCAGGCAGCAGATTGACGGCAAAACCCAAGCAGGCTCTGCGAAATACAATCTGACGTCAGACTGGCAGCAGAAAACGAGCAGACTCTGCTGTCTCGTAGCTATGTAAATCGTGACGTCATTGGTATTGAAAAACTTAAAAATTACATCATTTTTCTATTTTTTATTACATTTTTATTAATATAAATTAATATATATTACATTAAAGCGTAAGTGTACATAGAACATGTATCGTGGCTCTTGTTCTGTGTACCAAAATCAGCGACCATTTAGCGGCAGTCCTTCAATTTAGAGACAGCACAGGTTCTGCTCGATTTCTGCCACTAATCTGCTGGTATTGTCAGCAGGCTTTGTCATATTTCTGACGGTAGTTTGCCGACATCATCAGATATTACAGACTGTTGAAATTTGTTGTCTTTCTGCCATCAGAAATTGATAACATACTCTGCTTAAAATCTGTTTCTGCAGATTTGGCTATTGGGGGATGGTTCATACTGGCGAATGATAAATTTTTACAAATTTACTACGAATTGTGAATAGTCTGACGCTAGTTTTATGGTATTTTTGTCATTCCTTTACCCTTTTTTTATATTGAAAATATTTCTTTTGGAAAATGGATGTAATAGAATGACAGATTTCGCCTCCGGAACGAAGAAAAATGTGCGGATGTTTGAACGAAAAAACAGAGAAGTTATGCGAAAAATTAACATCCTGTACCTCTTCTGTATAATAGCTACATTATACACACATGCAAATGTAAGCAAAGTTTAATTGTATTATCGTGTAATTACTAATTATTGTCGTAATATAGGTTTCTTGGTGTAAAAATTGAATCTAACTTTTAAGATCTAATGGTAAAACAATATATTCACTGAAAGGTATCTTATAAGCATATTAAATGATTAAAGTCACAGTGCGCGCAGCGATCACTGGCTGTTGAACTGTAGGAAATAAAATAATAGGCTCACGAAGCGAGGTGCGGAGTCTTAACCGCGTACATCTGTCCGAGCTTCGACATATGTAAAATTCGTGTATTTTGAATATAAATTAAAGAAATGCTGGCCTAAGTCATGAGGAAAGCCACACGAATAAGATCATTGCAGTTTTACGATAACGAAAGCATTACACGTAAAAAATGCTATGCGTACGGAATGATAAATTTTAGGATACAAATTTGTTTCTCTAAAAAAGAAAAACGAAAAAAAATTATTTAAACTGTAATGTTCCGTGAAATGTATTTGGAAGTGTCATTAAAAAGTATTGCTTTCATTTTTTTTTTAAACTTTGTCTTGTGTGTAATTTATTTCCTAGCTCTTTTTTTTAACACAATCCAATATGTATATCCTTTAATATTTTGAATAAATGCATCTATGTACGTGATTATTTACAATGTATGTATATTTGCAATTCACTTATAATGTCTTTTATTCACTCCATCTAATGTCAATATTATTGAAACATTTATTTATGTGTATACAAGTTTACGTAATTATTTCAGAGGTGACTTAAATTTTATAAATGTTCAAGCTCATCTTCCAAGAACGATACAACATGCTGATTGTCATCCCGCCTGCCTCGCAATCCAAATATGAACGTCATGAGTTTCTTCGTGTTTGTATAATTATCTCTTCTGGTTTGAACTTCTTTATCCTGAAGCGGGGCCGCTTGCACATAAACACCATATCGAAAGTGCGAATTAAATGTCTGCGTGCTTCGTGTAGCACACCGACTTATGTTTGCCTGAGAAATCATCGCATGCGAAATCAAAGTATTTTTCATATACAGAAGGAAGATAGAAAAACAGACTATGTGCGATATAATACGTAATATTATTGCTTATATTCGATTAATGTGTTTCGTGATATATCAGGACTTTATAAATAATAATGCATCGAAATATTAATAGTCGCAGGTATATCAAACTTCGTATATTTTGTAGATCAAAATATACAAAGTTCTTAAAATCGCTAGAGAACCGAAATTTTTTTTATGTTCCTTAGGTATATAAATTTTATCGTTCAGGTATTCTTTTATAAAGTTGGTAAAGTTCGACTTACCAAGCGCAATGCTCTACGCTTCAACTCCCAAACACTGGAAGTATAATCTTTATCAATGTAAGGCGGAAGTATGTGAATGTCCGTTTGAACTTTCTGATCGTGACGGACCTTCAACCGTAATCCTTTTTCCGTTAATCTTGAAAAATGAATATTTTTTACATTTATATTTATATAAGTAATAAAATATTACAACTATAACAACTCACTCTTCTTGGCTTTGCATGGCTTCGATTTCCTCGTGTAATTGGAACAGATGGATGTATTCCGCGTGATTGCGGACAAAATTGAGCGCGTCGTAAACGTACCTATTATATATAATCGAAACTAAGAAATCTGTGAATTACTTTTATTTCTAATAAAAGAATACCTGTCGGGGTTTTCTCCAAACTTAGCGGCTACTTCGGGCGATTTAAAAGCGTAATGTTTTCCTCTCCATTTTGCTACACCATTATTCGGATTTCCTGGTATAAGGGCTCCTTTGCCCGTCGCAAATGTCCACGCGCAAAATCCTAAAAACTAACATCTTCCTCGATCTAATGTTATTTAAAAATTTATTTGGATCTTTGGAGTAGAATTGTGTAAATCATTATACAAACTCTTTAATTTTTTAAGTTTCGTGGAATTATAAAAACAAATTGTAAATGGTGTTCTGCGGTTACCTCTAAGTTAATCTTCTCGAAATCTTTAGTGACGTTTGGATAATATATCAAGCATTCTCCACATTCCGCTGTAAAAACGAAAAAATATTCCACATAAAGACATGCGATCAAAATAAGATCGATGAATAAACAGTTGCATTTAATATTTATTGTAGCTTAAAGAACTATTAATACTTATTAAATTGCCCATGGAACGTTCCAGTCTTTCAGCATCTGTTAAAATATCTACATCTTCAGCTATATCTTCTAATTTCGTTTGATCATAAATATTCACAATCTATAACGTAAATCATTCTGAATGTGTGTTCCAAAAGTACGTTTTAGATCGATAGCGAGTGAATGCATTAATACCTTATTGCTCAAACTCTGTAATTCCCATAGGAAGTTGTTAATGCTACTCAAAATGATCACCTCGTCTTGCAGACCCATCCATATATCCGCCAGATCGATAAATTGCGGCTGATAGGCAGAGTATATATTATTAATCGTAATACCATTACATTTATTGAGAACGATTCAACAAACATTTCATTCCAATGAAGATTTAATTATAACTTTCCGAACGTCAAAGAAACATTATATTTTATTGCAAAATTCCTCTAATAGAAAATAAATTTTAATGAACGTGTATCTTTTCTCTCTCTCGGAACTGTAATATCAGATTTACATGAAAAGAGATTTCATTAAAATTATTACTACTCAGTCGACACGTTCAGTAGCTGCTATGTAACTAGAAAATAACAAATTACATAACGAATACGTCATCACAGTTATGTTACAATTGTATAATTTTTCTGTCTTCTTCTACATAATTGCTTCAGTCGACACATTCAGTTGCTGCTATATAACTAAAAAATAACATAAAAAACATAACGAATATGTCATAACAGTTATGTTACAGTTGCGTAATTTTACTGTCTTCTTTAGTTCTTTTACATAAACTGATAACTGTGACATATATGTAACATTTATGAATTATGAAGTCATATATTTAACATGTATATACCATTACTTGTACTTTTGAATAAGGGCGAAATTTTTATATAACGAGAATTTATATAACGTAAAAATTACCTTCACGTTATATAAAGCGTGATTTAGAAATTGATAGATGTTACATATCAGTTATATTACTGTGTCGACTGGGTACACATTTCTGAAAATGACATTCTAACAAAGTAATCATGTCGGGCATTATGATTTATCTTTTTAAGCAATCGTATTTACGTAGACTTGAGTAGTAGGGATAGCCGTTCTATATCGAACAGTGTCGTGAAGTTTGAAGAATCGCGCTTGAAGACGCTCCATCAAGTTCTTCACCGCGTTCTCGCTACGCTCCACATCACTCAGCAGCTTTCTACAACGAGATTAGAAATCATGTCAATTGTCGATCATTTCTCTTCCGAAAATATCATTTCTCTTTCGAGACGAACCTGATGTAGATCTCTTGCTGACGACTTGCTGTTAACATCTCGATGGCCCACTCAATGTTTTTTTCCGCATCGGATGTCGCTTCCTTCGAGCTGCAACATGCAGCATCCGAAGCATCGATCGACACATGATCGCGACATGTGATCGCATTTTCCACGACGGCCGTGAACTTGTATATCTTGGCCATTAGTGGCTCCAACAGCTCGAGAATAGAATTGCGGGTCTTCGTTAAAGCCTCTTGTAGAATGCTCGGCACTAAAAACGATTATCGTCGCAATCATTCCTGTGACGCAAGATACGTTCGCGATGTTATAAGTTGTTATAACATCTTTTGCGATATGAGTCCCATTTAAAGTCATTCGAATTTAAAGCTGTCATCGCGTCAGCCGGATTAAAAATTATTCCACGCTCTTACGATCGTCGATCCCCTCGCCTCCACGTTGACAGTCTCTGTTAAACAGACGAATCCCCGCGACTAGACACATTAATTCCATTAACTGCTCCTCTTTTTCTCGTTTCGACAAAGTTACGTAGTGAGCCAGCTCAGAAGCCTGGAAGACGCTTTGCAACGCCACCGAAACCTCCCTAATGTAAAATATATTTTTATATAACATTATGTCAAATTTTACGTTGGAGATTTTAGGAGGAATTAAATATGTAATAATTTTGTATAATTATTATTAAGTTTAACATCCGTTATAATTTTTGGTCGGTGCAGATTCCGATCTATAGAGAAGACAATTTCTTTTTATTCGTGACGGTACATTAATGCCGCATTTGGCGCAAGATAAATTTTCCGTGATCGAGAAGATAGAAATGTGAAATGGAAAACTGAATATTATTGATTTTGCTTGATTTTATTTTATTTCGGATTCTTATTAAATTAATGCGAACATAATCGATGAGAGAAAGATTACCTCAGAATCGATGTGACTGTGGGACTTCCCAGACCGCTCAGAAGCGTTATCACTGCTAATATTTTCTGATACAACTTTTCCGTATCCTTTCCACTCTCCAGTTTGTTTGTTTCGCAAATTTCGGTAACCAGAGGTCCAGTTTTTTGGTGCAGTCGCAATCGATGCCTTTTGACAGTTTCATCTGAACGAAATGTGAAATCGTGGTAATAATTTATACATATAGAATAAACATCCAAATCAAACACGCTTTTACCTCTGTCGTGATAATGCTTAGCGAAGTAAAGTTGATTTTTCAAAGTTACAAGACTGGGTCGGCTTTGGTCACATAGCCTCTCCGTTATAACCTGGACCACTTTCGCATTGTTTTCCTCGTCGTTCTCTTTTATTCGGTACGCTGGATTTAATTGATATAAAGAAAGCTAAAAAAGAACACTGCTTGTAATTACTGCTTAGAATCTTGCTTACGTTTCAATACTATTTCATTGGTTATTAAATTACCAAAAACGAAGCCAAATCCTTAGTTACTAATATCTCTTTTGCTTTACATTCGTTTACGATTTTTCTTGTTAATTCTTTTCGCACATTTTCCATTATAAGAGACAAATAAAATAGTCACCTCTAGCTGATTCAGGAATTTTCACCTGTTACAATCGCGGACTCAAACAAAACCATCCACCCATAAAGTTTGATCGATACTTACATTGAAACCACCTATCGTCACTAACGTTTCTTTAAGTTCTTTAAATATTATCAGTATCAAATAAAAGCAATAAGGGAAGACGGTTTTACACGATAGTAAAAAAGTATATTGACATAAAAAACGCATTATTATGCTTAAAATATTCCTTTATCGATCAATATTTATTACGTATTTCATACATTGAAGTATACAATAAACTTTATCATCTATTAAAAGATTTATAATTTTGCCTCATTTTTCCACAATAAATATGTACAATCTAAATTTAACGCTACATATATGGTTTTATTCGAGAAATAAAAATAAGGATGCAATATCTCTTCAGAAAATAGAAAACAATAGCCTTTAAAAATCAAATCTCTCAAAACTGAGCTTCCGGTTTGAATATTATCAAATGTATAAATAAAATCATTTTTCTACGGATTATCAATTACGAAAATAATAGATATGTATTGTTACCAACGAGATATTAAAAACCGTCAACTCTAAGTAAATTTTCGTGACCACCAAACGGACCCTGGGGACTCGGGGATAATTGAAGAGTATCGATATTACCGATTATTGATATTCGATTGCTGTCATAAATATCTGAGCAATTAACTTATAATAAAGTATTAAATTCACAATTTATTATTATACAAATGTTTTATAAATGAGTACGCATATTTATAACGCCATATATTGCCACAAAATTACATTTTTTATTAATCAAACACGAATGATAATAATAAAAATGTGCAATTTTAAATACAATCAAATATTCTTTTGTTATAGATATATAGTATATGTCTAAGATACATTATAATAATGATAAATCATAAAATTAATATTATATTATGAATTAATTGTCTAAATTTTAACGATCACTTCCATAAGATTGTCTTTAACCCTTAACTATACTGGCGGGGTACAAATGTATCCAGTAGGTAATTACATAGGGTGCGTTCAGGAGACACAACCGTTGCAGCATCGTCTTGTCAACACTCGACGTTGATTTGTTGGTTCCAGAAGTAAGACTAATCACGTTCGGTTGTGTCTCCTGAACGCAGCCATACTTTAGGGAGGCAGCCTCCTACGATTTTGACCTTGACAATGTTTGTCAAAGTCATGATCCTGAACAACACTTATAAA